>JAHHFK020005011.1:55000-150168 GCA_024533555.2 Aedes koreicus | reverse complement strand
GGGTCATTATCTTGTTGGAATACCCATTTTAAAGGCATATTTTCCTCTGCGTATGGATGCATTATAGTTTCGAGAATATTAGTATACACATGTTGATCCATCATCTGCTTAATCCAGTAGATAGGACCTACACCGTACCAAGAAAAACATCCCCATAGCATAATGCAACCGCCTCCATGTTTGACCGTCTTCTTAGTGTACGCTGGTGAAAATTCCCGACCCGGTGGTCGTCTAACGTACGTTCTGCTATCCGATCCAAATAAATTCATTTTTGTTTCGTCACTCCATAGTACGTTCCGCCATTTTTTGATGCCATCGGGACCAGACCAATTAAAATGTTGTTTCGCAAAATTTAGCCTGTTTCGAATATTCTTTTTACTGAGTAGAGGAACCTTCCTAGCCACCCGACCATGTAAATTCTGCTCTTGAAGTCTTCTGCGAATAGTCCGTGCACTAATTTCAAGCTGAAGCTCCTGCTTTATTCCTGTAGCTGATTTGAAGGGATCACATTTGGAGACATAACCGATTCGACGGTCGGTATGACTTGATGTTTTACGTTTAGGTCCGCGGTTTTCAATATTGCTTTGTACTTTCAGTGCATTTTGCACCATGCAACGAGATGCCCCAACCATTCTAGCGATTTCTCTTTGAGATTTACCTTCACTATGCCATTTCCGAATCAATTGCCTCTCCGAGTGTGAACAATGAATTGCACGTCCCATTTTTGCTGCATATCAAACATAAATAGAACGAATATATTGTTTATCAAGTGTTATTTTATTATTTACCAGTTCAACACAGCCTACAACGACGAATTTTGTACAAGATTTCGAATTTGAGCGGTTCCGGTTATGCGGCCTAATTTTCGTGTCCAACCGAATTTGACAGCTGCTGGATAAATAAGTCTTTCTACATGCACGAGAGACACCTGGCAGATTTATTTTCAACTTAATTTGTTACTAACAAAGTTCCTCTAATGACAGATAGAGTGAGCTCTTTTTGTGATGTTTTTCATTGTGAATTTTATCGAAATTGTAGTTCGAGTGAAGGGATGGCCTTATTTCCGTGACCACCACTGTATCTAACTATATAACAAAAATCTTATTTTCAAAAAATACTAAATACGTGCCTGGTTTGGAAATTTTAAATTTCCAAATCTGGAAGTGTGTTGCAGTGCCCTTATCCAAATGATATCGGTAATGTTTACATGCGGGGCTTATTGTATGTGAAAGTAACCTCGGAATGGGCGTGACTCTACAGACATTCTGAAATGGGTTGCTGGATCTGCAGTACAGCTATCACTTTCTAGCTCCCGGATTAAAGCTGCTTCCAATGGTCACTTGAATGATTGTTGTAAACAGATTTCTTCCATATTACCATTGCCGGCCGATGGGTGTTAGATTGGACACACACAATTAGATATAAATGATTGCATATAAGGTTGAAATGTTAATTACTTAGCAGGAGCATTTAGGTTAATATATGAATGTAAAATAATGTATAATTTGGAATAAATAAAGAGTTAAAAAAAAAAAAATTATGCAGATTATGCAAGATAATGTTCATAGGTAATAATATTGCTTCTTTTTTCCTACACGCTCCCTCACAAGAATCTGCAATCCTTTATTCTCAAAGTCAAATTCATACGTTATAGCAAACATATCAAAACCGAATGAAGTAAAAATGGAAACCAGAACCTGAACGACAAATCATTCGCAAATGCGCTTGCTAATCTACTTATTTAGAGAATCAACATCAGTGTATCTGACCAGTTCGCGCACTCCAGAGTTCTCTGACCAGCGCTGAGTTAACTCGCGAGTGGCTTCCAGAGGCATGTGATTTAATTTCACCGCGCAGTTCATTTCAAAAACTACAGATAAAGGAAGAGTGTGGTGAGTATGCTGCTGCGTGTAGCGCTCCTGCATGAACAAAAAGAGAGGAAAGAGTGGTACGTTCGCTTTTGTCTCGCACAGAGGAGAGGGACAAGTATGTGCGTATGTACAAAATACATCTAACGCCCACTGGATTGGACAAAATGAACAAAATAATTAGATAAGTATTAATATCCTAATAGTCCTGGAAAAGCTGAAAACAGATAGATCATTCCAAATATCAATGAAAGTTTTTTTTTATAAGACATGTGGTTGAAAATTTTCTTTATACTGTCCTAGTTACATTTCAAAGATAGAATTGGAGCGATCGAAGAGCCCTGTTTGATGATTTCTGAAATAAATTGCTTGTCTTATAATACTACCAAATAATATATTTAAATATAATCATATACTGCTTATAAGCGCATGCCAGCCTTTTATGAATATAGTAGTTGAAATTCAGAAGTGCAATTTCAAAGTAAATGTTATACTGAAATGCTGAAAAATATATTGAGCCTTTGATGCCCGTCATGTTGCTCCAGGGTCTTACATGGTTTTAGAATGCAAAGATGATTCCAGAGCGTGCTGAAATTGTTAATAACATGAGAATGTAAAATATATAATATGACTTCGAATACATGGAAGAGTTATTAATACTTGGATTTTATTTTATTAATCCATTTGAACTGAATTGATTTTCAGTGGGATTTGATGGGCTCTGACGGCTGATCTTCAGTATATTTAAGTTAAAAAGCATGGTGTAGCTTCTGAATTGTTCTTATTCTCTTGTTGAAGGCATATGGGACATTGTTGTTTTACATCCTCTTTTCAGTTTGATATGTATATCGCATGAACAAATAAGCAGCTATTAATTTAATTTAATATTAAATTTATTAATATGTGGAGTTCAGTAGTTTTGAATTCTAACTAAATCAAATACGTTAACAAAAAAAAACACTTTCAAACTACTACTGTCGCTATTGGCCAGATATGTTTAATTTCAAGATGTCTCCGTAGATAAATATCATAGAAACACCTCACGCGTTAAAAAAGTATTCATAATTATTTTAGCCGGTAGTGTATTTGGCTTGTTCGTAGACGCCATATGCCAAAATTTTACAATACAAAATGAGATTTTAAAATTTCACTCATTCCTCCGCAGTTTGAACGTAACATGAACCTTTAACGATTTATTATTCTTCAAATGCATCAGAAATCTGATTCTTCCAAATGTTAACATAATTTTACCAGATTTTTCTTTTTCAAGTTCTAAAGCAAAGCCCTGTTCTCGAGGATTTATTCAAGGGCGTTTATATTTTTCGTAGTAGAACAGAGTGTTAAGGCATAACAAATCGCCATTGAAATTCTGTAGAAACAATGTCAAGTTGCAAATAGGCTCCATCCTTGCGCTTTTTTCGTTGCTGCTGTGTATGATTTTGAGATACCCAAACAAAGGGCCAAACAAAACTATCCCTAATTTGTTTCAAGAGAGATTTTTATGCTCTATTGAGACAAGTTGTGCTACTTAGGATCTGAATCATCTGAATTCAATAAACGGAAGCGAAAGGGAAACGGAAGTAGTGGGAAAACAAAGAAACGATAAACCTATGTGTGATAGGCGAAGAATGATCATTAAACGTCTAACAGGTATATTATTCTAGTGAGTTCGAGACCGGTCCGGTGACTCAGGGAACGAGAAGAAAACAGTAGAAGACCGACGAAACAGAAGAAGACATAGAATTAAAGTCGAACCCGCAAATTATATCGAAAACAGGCTGCTACATATTTCTTCTTCTCGAACCCCCACCAGTCACGTCAATAGCGAATATCCTAGCTAATGCGGTTATGAGTTCTGATTTAGTGATTCAATTAGGAAACATTTTTAACTGACACCACTTTCAAAGGTAAAAATACGCTCAGACCAGGAGGGCCCAAAGCTGCCTCGTCGTCTATGCCCCATTAGTTCCTATTTCCAACAGTGTGCCAAATTCCGGATCCCGCACCAACTTTAACCATTAACTGCAGCCGGATGCTTTTTCGGGGCTTGAAAGCGTAAAGTGCACCATTGCCGTCTGCCGCCGTTGTCTGACAATGATTAAATTGTCTGAAAATTTTAACTTTTCCACCTCCGTTCTCGCCGTCCCGAACCCTTACGCCCAACACATATGGAACCGGAAAGATGGCTTACGCCTTTCTGCCCACAGCCACTGCACATCGGCGAGCCGCGCAAAAACCCCGGCGAATAGGAAGGTACACTTAAAATCCATTACAAAAGAGCGATAAAGAATTTTTCGACAGTATCAAAATGCAAAGTTGCTCTTCTCGCGTTGGTCGCGAATTTTATAGCTGAACTGAGCCGCCTGGCAACGACCTTCCTGGAAGGTTGCTGCGATGTGCTGGAAAGAAGCTTTAACTTATCTTAACTTTCTGCCCCAAAATCATCGGGTTTTTACAGATCGACAGGCAGTTGCCTGATTTCACCCATAATTTGTTCATAAACTACGCTCGGAAAATTAAAAATCTTTCCTACGGATGATATTTTCACCCACCAACGAACTGTAGGCGCTAGGTATCAAAAGTGAGCAACTTGGTCTGTGATGGTCGATGTAAATTTTATTCCCCTTTCTCGGCGTAAATGGCTACACGCAAAATAATCGTCACGTTGTTTCCAAATCCAATAACCATTGTCTGAAATTCAAGTAAAGCTTACAACATTTCCAAGTAGACCGAAGCAACATGAAATTTCGAGTAATATACGAGTCGATTTTTTTTGAGTGTATAATAGCGGTGCGAGGATGATTTTGGTGCTCTTTAATGGAATTCGGCGAACACGACCGTGAGATACCACTTCGGATTGAGTTTAAAATCTAGAGAAGAATCGATTGATAATTCATGTTCGAATGAATCAAATCCCTTCAGAGTTTTTAGCTTAATTTAATCCACCCATCAGAATTTTGGCAAAATCCACTGAACGTCGACCACATTTGAGTAGATTTCAACGGCCGTGTAGAATAACGGAAGCACGCGATGCCAGCCAGGTGAAAACGAAACGATCTTTGTTTCTGCCTCTGCTTAGACCGGCTTCACGCTCGAAAAAGTGTTAAAGTTTGTTTTCACGGTTTCTTAAAATATTTTTTTAATGGAATCACGAAAGCACGTGGGAAAGGGATTCGCTTGTTGTAATGCTGGTTTTGTTTATATGTTCGTGATTTTGTTCCCGGTGAAATTGGGTGGAATGATTGTTTTCAAACTTGAATGAATGGTGTTTGTTTTATGGGTTGTTTGATTTGAGCTACCAAGTGAATATATGTACATTAGGGTGGTTCATTATATTGATTCGGCTCCAGTCGAATCAATTGAGTTTTTAATATGGTCCAGATGTTTCGCTTCTTCTCTTTGTGCCCTAGTAGTAAAGAACTCGTACTGTACCTGTCTTTTAAAATCTGTATGTCAAATGGAGAGATCTCAATGCTAAGGTTGGCCAGAAAGAGATTCTAGGAAATTAACGAAATTATTTCACCTCATTCTAGAATATGACCATACGCATTACCTACTTTCAGCACAGTCTTTTAGTACACCTGCAGATCGCCAAAACAAACCAAATCAACAACCTTTTCATTCATGAATGGCACTCTCGTTTATTATCGACGTGAGGATTTACATACCTAAGGTCTGTATCCACATTAATCCGGACACCTTCAAATCATTGTAACTTTTGAAATATTGCACGTAGGAATGAAAAATTTCACTGTGGTATAGCTGAGAGTCTATGATGAAAAAGACTATGATTGATGTTTACATTTCATGTTTAGTATTCAAGATGGTGACGAAAGAAAAACAAGTGCGCGAGCGAATTTTGTACGGGCGTACGGCAAATCCTGACTTGTCAATACGGGACCTTGCAAAAACATTGGATTTGCCTAAATCCACTGTTCACGATGTGCTCAAATCATTTTCGGAACGTTTGACGGTGGAGAGGAAACCGAGAAGTGACAAAAACATTGGACTGAGAAACGTTGCCGAAGACAGCAAATCTCTAGCGTTTAATTTAGAAAACATAGACTGCAGTGCCATCTATGCGGCATGATGTGGAACTAATATGATAATGTGAAAAGACGACGAATGACGTACTGAGAAACTTCGCCCAAGACGGCAAATCTCTAGCGCTTAATTTAGAAAAGATAGACTGCAGCGACATCTCTGCGGCATGATGTGGAACTAATATGATAATTTCAAAAGACGACGAATGACACCCTGAGAAATTTTGCCGATGACAAAAACTCTCTATAACTACTCTGGACTGTTTTGCTCACACATTGAATTAACAACCTCTATCCATTTGTAGCAGATTCCCGGTGGCCAATGTAACTGGAACCATGTTTTTGCACCACCAATACATTTTTATGACCACCAAGTGCCCTGCCAGTCGTTGCCATCCAAGGTGAGATAGGTCTCCTCGTCCGTGATGGTGATCTCCACCACGTCGCGATTCGCCGGAAAAATCGAGTTAACCATCTCATTCAGCCGCTGCCGCTGCGTCGTTGCCTGCAGCTCCAATGGACGCGACTTCCGTTTCCTGACATGTATGTTCATGTTCGCCAGGTACTTTTTCACTGTTTGGCCAGTTGAACCGACCTCTCGGCCAAGCGCACGCAGCGATGTAGCCACTTTTCCCTCGGTCTTCCTCTTCAGCATCCTTTGAAGCTTCTTGTCGCTCAGGGTCGTCGGCCGTCCGGAACCGGGCTTTCTTTCGATGCTCTGATTGTTGTCTAATAGTGCCAAGATGTTGTAGATGCCGGAACGGGCGTATCCGGCGTCCACAAAGTGCCGCACGATGTCCGTTTTCGACGCGGTGGGTTGCCGTTCTTTGAACGCGCACACTTCTGAACGGAGTTGCTTCACTTTTTTTTGCCATCACGGTTAGAGTTCGACTGATAGAACTGTCAAATTTTGTCTGCTGACTCATGGGTTACTATGATTGATGCTGCTGGGTAGTTTCGTCAGTGCGGGTGAAGGTAAACCCTTGCAAAATTGGAAATTTTTGTCCATATTTTTAAATGCAAACGTTAAGTGCGAGGCGCTTCTCGCGAAACTATCCAAATCGGAGTGTTGAGCTTTCACTTTGCTTTGGCTGAAAATTTTTGAACGCCATTTAATCAACATCGGTGCTGTTAGGCGAGAGCCAATTTGTTTTTTTTTTTTGCGAAACGTGTCTAGTGTCCGATTCAAAATTTAACGTTTCCGAGGCACCTAAGTGAGGAGCAATTCATGAAAATTTTGGACTCGGGATGCAACAAAACATTGACCGGTAAGTGTAATTATTTCACTTATGACGAATTTCACGCCAACTCATCCAGCGTTTGGCAGCACCCTCTCAGAATCCAATCAAAGTTTGTGGGTGTGTAGACTATGTCTTTTTTAGCAACTTTGCATTTGTTTTTTTAATTTATCTAGACTGCCATTTGAAACGGGCTTAAGTTTTTTGATCATTTTTTTTTAATCAACGTTGCTAAAAAAGGACAAGACTTCCAAAAAAGTGATGTATGGATGTCTTTTAGAAAATCTTTTCCACTTTTATGACAAAAAATGTAAAAATTGTGAAATCGATCTCGAAGCTAAAAAAAATATTTTAAAATTTAAAGTCAATTTGCAAAAAATGGCTATCTTAGAATTGGACGATATTTTTTCTTAATAAATCCAATATAGTTGTCTAAGAGTTCACCATACATTGCAAGATCGTCACATTTAAGGAAAAAAAAATTTCTAACAACAACTTTTTCATGTCCTATTTTTACCGTTTACCTGCTTGTCTTATAATTTGATCCTAAAACCTCACAGAAGCCAATTAAATTCAATTATAATGACAATTTGGATTTTTTAAGGGTGTTTGAATGTTTGAAAAATCAAAGCTACCGTTTGGAAACGGTTAATTTTAAATTTTAATTTTTTTTTTTTTAAACTTTAGTGATAATACAATTAAATCAGGTTGTTGATCCTGTTTATCATCAAAACTTTGAAGTTTATTTCAAGAAGAACAATAAATTGGAAAACAAAAGCTTTATCATAATATCTGAAGTATTGACCCATGACTCAATAGCAGTTCAGTTGTTTATATCAAAATTGTTAGATTTCACTCAACGGAAACGCGACGCGAGTACGGACACAACACTTATAGTTCTTACAAACGAATTTCGTTTGTAAGAACTATAAGAGTTGTGTCCGTACTTGTGTTTTTTCATAAAAGTTTAAACAATTTTCTAAAAGTAACCCATACATCACTATCTTGTTAGCCTTGTCCTTTTTGAGTTAAGTTGATTTAAAAAAAATCGATCAAAAAACTTAAGCCCTTTTCAAGTGGCAGTCTAGATAAATTTTGAAAAAACAAAGTAGGCAAAGTTGCTTGAAAAGACATTTTCTACACACCCACAAAGTTTCATTGGATTCTGAGAGGGTGCTGCCAATCACGAAGACGAGTTGGCGTGAAATTCGTCTTATTCAATTGTTTTTTTAATTTTTTTCCTTTTTAAAATTCTCCCATTCACAGATTATCACCGAACCTCCATGTGATGTGTCAAGAAGGTCCACAAGTTTCTTTCAGGACTTGCCACGATCATTCTTTGGAGTCAACGTTTAGAATCCCAAGTAAAGCCATTCTCGACAAACGAAAAGTACTCTTTTCAACATGAACTGTCAGTAAATTTGATGTACCCGAGAATGTACCAGTAAATCAAATACATTTTGTTTTGTTTGAATTTATATTAGGTGCGCAACTAAGTTTTTTTTGTGAAAAAGTAACTTTATTTTGAAAACAAAGGTTACAAGCGAATTATTCAAAGTATTGCCCATCACTAGCTACGACTTTTTCCCATCTTTCTGGTAGAACTTGAATACCATTTCGATAGAACTGTTCGTCTTTTGATGCTATCCAAGAATCAAGCCATTTTGAGATGTCATCATATGAGTGGAATTGCTGACCAGTGAGACCATGTGCCATCGAACGGAACAAGTAATAATCGGACGGTGCAATATCAGGAGAATATGGCGGGTGGGGTAGGACTTCCCATTTGAGCGTTTCCAAGTAGGTTTTCACGGATTTCGCAACGTGACGTCGAGCGTTGTCATGCTGAAGAATCACTTTTTCGTGTCTGTGCTCGTATTGTGGCCATTTTTCGTGCAGTGCTCGGCTCAATCGCATCAATTGAGTTCGATACCGTTCCCCGGTAATGGTTTCGTTTGGTTTCAACAGCTCATAATAAATAACACCAACTTGGTCCCACCAAGTACACAGCATAACCTTCGCAGCGTGAATATTCGGCCTAGGCGACGATGTTGAAGCATGCCCGGGCAGTCCCCATGAATGTTTTCGTTTTGGGTTACTGTAATGAATCCAATTTTCGTCACCCGTCACAATGCGATGTAGAAAACAGACGAAAAAACGACGCTCAACATCTCTTGGCTTCAAATCGTAAGGAACCCAAGTTCCTTGCTTTTGAATCATTCCCAACGCATGCAATCGCTTAGAAACGGCTTGGCGGGAAACTCCTAATCCTGAACCAAGCTCTTCTTGCGTTTGACACGGATCCTCATCGAGCAACGCCTCCAATTCAGAGTCTTCGAAGTTGTTTGGCCTTCCTTCACGCGGACGATCATCAACACTGAAATCATCGTTTTTGAAGCGACGAAACCAATCACGACACGTTGTTTCACTCAGAGCAGCATCACCGTAAACTTTTCGGAGCTCTCGATGTGCTTCAGCCGCCGTTTTCTTCGAATGAAAGAAGAAAATCAACACTTCCCGCAAATGACGATTATTTGGCACGAAATCAGACATCTTCAACAACCAAACTATATAACACTAAACCAAAATCACTGATTTGTCTGAGCTTGGTTTATAACGCTTGAGATGTACAACATTCGACCAGCACTTACTACTGGCGCCATCTATTGCTAAACAGCGGGAACTTAGTTGCGCACCTAATATGTGGGCCAGAGAAGAGATATTATCGTTCAGAATCTCCAAACCTGCGTAACGCTTTCGTTTTCAAAAATCTTAAAACGGCGCCCCTATACAGGAATAGAAAAAATAGACGTAAGTCCTCCGTCAAAAAATATGCTGAGAAGTGTAATATTATCCATTTGCCAAACGGGCGTTATAGAATCCATTTTATTTTTTTGTTGACAAATGTATCATCCGTACAAACTTATATCACTTCGGTCTTCAGAATCATCACTTGACAGTTCATTATCTGAATTCAAAATCAATTTTTTTGCCATTTCGCTTAATTTCCATTTGATTTTTTTAACAGGTTTTCCCATCAATGAAATCAATGGATCCGAAGTTACAAGTAGTCGTTTGACTATGTCCGTAATTGTAGTAATTGTATTTAAAAATAAGGGTAAAAGTCCAAGCCTTCACCCATTTGAGCGTCGGTTCTCCACATTTGGGGCGGCTCAAAACAGTGTCTGTTCTCCATGTTAGGAGCGGCTGAGTCACCGTCTTGTTAGTGCGCCCAGGACTCTAAATACAAAAGCCGAAAGTCCTGGTGGTGCTTGGGGCTGTTAAACAGCAGCATCACGATGGTCCTCCTGCGAGATAGTGGGGTTGGTTGTGGGCCTTGCGAGCCGACACCATTGAAAAGGAGGTGCAATGAATAATACACAAGGACGTTTAAGCAAAAAATATATTGATTTTGTCTCGACAGTTTCCGATTTTAATGAAATTTTGTACATATGTAAGTTTCTACCCAAGAAAACTTTTTTCATAAAAAAATCCGAAAATTTCTTGGACTAATTTTCTATAAGGGCCTTTGTAAAACATGAATTTAATTTTTTCAAAAAATCATAACATGTAAACGATTATTCTGATCAAAATGTCGTCTGAAAAGAAGTTGTAGGTCATTAAATTTTCTTCAAGAAAAAAATACTTCTTCTTCTTCCTTAGCATTTCAAGCTTATTGCTTGCTCTCAACTCAGTGTTCTAAATGCACTTCCACAGTTATTAATTGAGAGCTTTCGATGCCAAGTGCCATTTTTGCATTAGTATGATTGTGTGGCAAGTACAATCATCCGCTATATGCCCAGGGAGTCATTACGAAAAATTCCTAGACCAGACCGGGAATCGAACCCAGCCACCTCCAGCATGGTATTGCTTTGTAGCTGCGCCTTTACCTACTGAGCAAAGGGAGGACCCAAAATACACTGAAACTAAAACAAGTTAAATTCATGCTAAAAAAATATAAATCATTGATTTTTTCACACATCGAATTTTCTAAAAAAAAATTGAAAAAACTTGAAGTTATATCCTAAAATCTGGTGAAGAGTTTAAGACGGTCACTTCGTTATTATATTAAATTTTTTGAATTTTGTGAAATCGCGTATTTTCTATTACAACTTTACCAAAAATAGACTCTACGTATTTATTTTGATAAAAAAAGCATAGAGAAGCATATTTTCGTAAGCCCAGCCGTTCTGAAGTTATTGCGAATTTAATTAAAAGAAAATTGTGTTCTAACAATATTTTTAGCCATTTTCAAATGTTTGTCGCGATGTCCACAAAATAATGTATGTTATATGATAGATTATTAAATAAGAAACAAATCTTTCTCAGATATCGAGGCTGTCAGCCTTACCCGGTTCTGTTTAGACGCAACGGAAGCGATACAAACTGATGCTATCTGAAGTAAATGATCAAACTCAAAACTTAAACTTCTTCGCGCAAGTATAAATTGTTACAATACGGATGAATACAAAGAGGCCAAAAAGGAATTCGATCCAATTTTTAACAGAGCAAAACCAATTCCTGGAACTCGAAAATATCATTCATCATTCCAGTTTCAAATAATGCAAATGCAGTTAAGGTATTTTCTAATTCTAATGATGAATCCAAAATATTTAATGTATTCAAATGATCTTAAATGTAATAAATTAAATGAAAATTGAGAGAAGAAAAAATCTACATTGTTTGAAATACTGCCTCTTCTCTCCCTAAACAAAACTATCCGAAACACACACATATCTAAAAGCATCAACTTGATTCTTTTCCATCGCGTCCAAACAGAAACGGGTAAGTGTGACTGCCACCAAGTCTGAGAAAAAATTGCCTGTTTTTTAATAACCTATTATGAAAAATACATTTTGTTGTGGACATCACCACTAACAATCAAAAAGAACCAAAACAAATTGCTTTTGTTTTTAAAATTCGCCATAACTTGAGAATGGCTGGGCTTACAAAACAAGTTTTTATACACTTTTTAATTAAAAATAATGCGCAAAGTCTATTTATGGTATGCAAAAATCATCATTTTCAACATTTTTAATAAATTGATAAATATTTAAAAACAAAAAATAAAAAAATTAAAGTAATGACCATCTTAAATTCTTCTTCAGCTTAAAGGACCTAACTTCAACTTAAAAAAAAAAAAGGATCGAAGGGGGGTCCTCTGAGATAATCAACGTTTTATGTTTTTTAAGCATGAATTTACGATTTTTTTAGTTTCAATGTATTTTTTCTTGAAGAACACTTTACTACCTAAATCTTTTTCAAGACGACATTATGATCAGATGAACCGTTTGCGAAAAAAAAATATTTTGAAAAAATAAAATCCACTTTTTAAATACGCCCTTATAGAAAATTAGTCCTGTATAATTAAGATTTTTTATGGAACACGTAGTTTAGGGTAAAAACCCACATATGGACAAAATTTCATTCAGATCGGAGAGAGTAGGGTCAAACCGTTTTGCTATTCTGGCTGGAAATGCTCTATACTTACGTTTACGTTTACACTTGAATATCCATGTATCGAAATGCAAAAGTTGCAAAAATGTGTATTTCAATAATTCCTGAAAATTTCTTAGAACATATTAAAATCGTCAAGTACTAATTATCTCGTCACCAGTAGCGCGCATAGTCGATTTTTTAACGTTTGACGTTAACATACTACTGCCATCTGTTCAGCTTAATCATCCATCACAGTGTGCTCAACAGATGGCGCTAGTTTTTGTTAAGTGACGATGATTTGTAGTGCAAAATGTTCAATGTGTTATGTCTGTTTGTTTGTGTTATAAATGTTAATACATAAACGGAGATGGGGTAATATAAAAATATTAACGTTTTCTGCTGATTGAAAATTATGCAGAAAAAATGCAAAACTACCAATTACAAAAAGGAGTTTTTCTCCTAGAAGGGACAAAAGGGGACAGACGATTTTGCAAAGATCTTGTAGATAAAAGTTTGTACTTTCAGTTAACGTATTCTGTGTTTGCAAATATTTGCAAATAAATGAGTAAGATATCTTGCAAAAACATATGTTTTTTACACTTCAACCTCTACAACGTTTTTTTATACAATAACTAGCAACTATCTTGAATCTTCAAAATGTGCGTCATTGTTTGTCCTAAAAGTCATCTCTACAATGTTTTCAAATTCAAATTGAAATAAAAAAGTTACAGCAAAAAACCTGTTTATTAAGTCCCACCATAAGGAAAGATAGAAAAACTGTTATAAAACTATACGTAGATGAGATAGAAGTTAAGTTTTTTCAGCATTGTTTTATTAAATTCAAATTTCTACAATTTTGTAAAATCAAAAAATCTTCTAAATCATAAGAATAAAAAGTATTTTTTTTATTATGAACTTAAGAGTACCACTTTAGTCACCAATCAAACCAAAAGATAGATATTATTTTTTTAATTAAATCTTCCAAAGACATTATGTGTCTAAAGTTAATGGATTTCGAGTTATCGATTTTTGTCCATTCGTACTTTAGTGCAATGTGCGACGTCCTGCATCGTTACCATAGCGATGAGCATCCAAAGCTCGTCCGTCAGCTTCTTAGATTAGTTGAGGTATTCTTCAAACCGGATTTCCCCTAGTAGGCTGAAGTCGATACTCGCAATCGCACAGTTTTATCAGCCGCTCCACGTCAAGGTCACCCGCAATTCATGCGTACTTCCGAGTTTTAGTGTACAGGAACGAAAAAGGACAAACATTTTTCGACGGTGTTGGGGAGTGCAGCAACGATACCATTTTTACGTTTATCAATTAAGAAACAAATCTAAGGTTTGTGGTTGACGAATGCAGTTTTTAAAACTTGGGGCACATCAGGGTATTGCCAAGAGATTTTGATCAGTTTTCTAAAATTATGATTATCATAAACATTCGAGATATTTTGGTTTGAACTGATGATAAACCGAATAAAAATCACCTCGAGAACATTTGAAGCGCATACACAATTTCTCCGAATGGACCAGAGAATCAGTGCGGAAAATAACGAACTCCAACCCACTCTAAGCTGATGCATGTCAGGTCCACTTCGTCACTTCCAACACCAAAAAACACCATCAGCGGAGTAAACTGACATAAGCGGATCCTGCGAACTATCTTCATTCAGTAACAACCCTTGCTTCCATTAATTTAGCAATGCACTGCTCTCGGGGGCTACGTGTGTGAGTACGCAGAAACTCGGTCACATGTTCCAGGTGATGTAATCCACTTCGCACGAATTCACACCCACAGAACCGATCCGGGACCCTCATTAAAATGTATAAATAATAGAGCAGCGGGGTGAAATGTAAATCAATTATTTGACCAGCATCCCACCGGAGGGCGGTCGGTCGGCCAGGAAAGCTTTTCATTGTCGACTGCACGTGTGGCTTAAAATGCAATTTCGCGATGCTTTCACACCGCGAACCTATTGGCTTAATGAAACACGGTGACACCATTTCCACGGTTCCGTTATCCTCCGGTTGTTGGAGCTGGTTCAATGCTCCGATGATCCCGATAAATCACTCTCGGTGAACTGCACTGGGCTCGGCAGGGTTCATTGGCTTAGCGCGATGAGGCGCGAGGCGAAGAGGCGGTCTGCAATTTTATGGCTCACATGAACGGTTCACCGGGTCGGTGGGGATTCTGCTTTTTTTCCCTGTGAATAATCATTGTTTATAGTTCTTCCCGATTAAATTGTTTCCGGAGTATTCAGAAGGGAATTATGATATTGAAAACTGTATTTAGAATTTGCTCACAATGTATGTAAGTGTACTTTGAACGATTCCAATCGCCAATGGCAACCCTCTATCGATTCCGGGTCATTTGTGCTCGGCCAACTCGGTCAAATCGACCCTTCTGGGTTAAACGGATCGTTCCAACTGTATCAACAAGCGCCTATGCTCTACACATAGCCACCGGAAGCTCGAGACTTACTTTATCTACGAGAACGAAAACCGACGAACCGCAGATTTATGTCTTCGCCTTTTGTGCAATGCTATCGCTATGGCATGGAAAGGTGTCCGCCAGGAGGACTATTTGCATCAAAGTGGATGGTGGCTGTTCTGCAACCCTTGCTCGGTGGATATTTGTGCTTTCCTAGAACTTCCGCCGAACAATGAAGCCCAGTCTGTTGCCACGAACAAAGCGCAGATTACCCATAACTGTCTCGCAATAATGTTCTTTGGTCTCGTCCAAACCCTCAAAATCTCCCGCAGCTTCCCAGCCGCCTGCCATCAACCGAGGATTTTATTAGGAAAATTTCCGGGCCAAGAGCACGCGTCTGTGTTCGGGGCAGCAGACAACTTTCGCCTTCACTTTATAGTTTCTCTGATTAACTTTTCCGCCACCCCTGAAATTTGACTGGCCCTCGAGGGGTGGGGGTAAATTAATTCTTCGGTCTGACGCCAGTTTATCAGACAGACGCCTAGGACGGTGGGGGAAAAGCAGTCATCTATTTGGTTTGTTGGCGGTGGAAAACAGATCCCAGCAGCCCAGGTTTGGCTCAAATGAAGCGTGAAAGTTTGGCTTTCAGAAGTAGGGAGGTACACCTTTTTCGCTGCAGACCGGCCATAAGAGTGCCGTGTGCGCGATGTATGTAATCAAGGCATAATCCTTGATTAAACGGACGACTGTGTTCAACATGGAATCAGTTCAGTGAGGGATTATCTGATCCCGAGTTAGATGACTACGATGGTCGTGGTGAAGGAGGGGTGGGTATTAATGTGGATTTTCGGGGGTGGGTAGAGAATATGATCAACTCTAATGAAAACGGTGTTGTTCACAATCACAAGCATTGAGTGGTGCATTTGGTATTGAATCCTAGAGCATGGTGCGTCGGCACTGAAAAGTCTCAGGGCCCGGTCATTGGACCTTTGATCCTGAAGGGTCTCCGTATGACTAATTAAAAAAGTGACAGACTCCGGTGCGTATGAACTGTTTGTTTCATATCACGTTTGCAGCTAACCGAGATGTGCTCATACTGATAAAGTATATTGTGAGTCTGTTCCAGAAGAAATGTTCTTTTTTTTAAGCATTTCCAGCTTATTGGTTTCACAATTAGCTTATTGATTGCTCTCAACTTAGTGTTCTAAATGCACTTCCACAGTCATAAATTGGGAGCTTTCGATGCCAAGTACAATTTTTGCATTAGTATGATTGTGTGGCAAGTACATTCATACGCTATGCCCAGGGAGTCGAGAAATTTTCCTTTACGAAAAATGCCTAAACCAGACCGGGAATTGAACCCAGCCACCTCCAGCATAGTTTTGCTTTGTAGCCGCGCCTTTACCGACTGAGCTAAGTTAGGACCCTCTCAGTTGGTTTAATCAGGACCTCACTCAAAATATTAAATCCTTTGTTTTGGCTCCAATTAAACAAGACACAAACACGCTCATCGCCAAACAAATTACTTTTTGTTCGAATTATTTATAAAAGTTAAGTATACATTTTGCAACCATTTTTTTTTATTTCTCTCTTATGAGATGTTAAGCCTCAGGCCGGATCATCTACAGCCGTAGATACTTGAACACCTTTTGGATATATTTGTTCCCCTTTCGAGAATGAGATTTGAATTCATGGGCGTGAAGGGTATTTTCTTTTTTTCTTCTAAGGGAAGGTCCATTAATTATGTTACGCAGCAAGGGAGGAGGAGTTTGAAGGTCCATACCAAAAACGTGACAGGGGGGGGGGGGGGGGAGATGGTCTAACAAGTCACGTTTTTACGTGACATAATTAATGGAAGTTCCCTAAACAGAACGCATCCTCAAAACCCGAACGCAATCAAAACGGAATCGGAACGGCATCGACAGGGGAATAGCACGATCTAAGTTTACCAGCTTGTTAGATAGAAAACTGTTAAGATCCAAGCCGATTCTAATTGAACTTAGTCGAGTATTAGTACACGACACTGAAGAAGTCTGTACATTGTAGACGAAATACGCGTATCTGTCAAGATAAGCAATAAAGGTAGTTGGAATTAAATGGAAATTACTAATCATTTTTCTTATTTTCTAGTTACAGGTATTCCACTAAACAGCTCACACTCTCCATAATACGACAACTGTCCAACTCACCGTTGCCGTTCTATTTTTGTCTACATTTCGATAAGCTTAGCTAGCTCAATTTGACTGAATGCACGTATTAATGTTTGCTACTCCGTGATTGATCAGAATCAGTGAAATTGCACAGTGAATCAACTGAATGGGGCTGAGAGAAACCGACGACTCTCACTGTACACGTTTCAGTGATTCAATTTCTTTAGTAATCAATAACGGCCCCAACCACGTCCAGCTGGGAATAGGAAAGGAATGTTAGTGTGACCTTTGCTGTTTAGGGATCGTGTTTATCTCTGCATCCCCACAAAGGTCACAGGAAGGAGGTTTTTTTTTTAAGTTAGTAGGGTAAAGTTCGATGGATCAGGGTTCACCTTGATAAGTGATTTGATCATATTTATGATACTTAATCGTTAGTAAACTTGCCCCACCGAACAAAAAATAACCGAAACAATACGAAATGTGCCATGCTCGATAACAAAATAGTGCGCAATAAAGCATCGACACAACCGTTCACAGCCGATGCTCGAAGCAAACTCTTTTTTCGTAAACTTTCAATTTTCACAACCGCACTCCACAAACCACTTCACTACTGTAACTACTATCCTCATCAATCAATTCTTAAAAAAAAAAGACCCTGCATTTTGTAGTTGCTACTCCGTTACTGAACAGAACTAGAGTAATTGCACCACATAGATGGAGCTTGGGAATAGCTTTACATCTTCAATGTACAAAGTTCACTAATTCATTATATTCATAGATCAGTACTGGCGGGGAAGGATGATTAGTTTGACTATCATTGTTATAGACCTTTTTTACCTCTGCGTCTCCACAATTGCCATGGGAAGAACATTTTTTGTGTTAGTGAGGCAGGTTATTTTTAGATCACGGATTCACTGAGGTAAGTGATCAATGAAAGCGCAGTAGAGTGCTTTTTATTGTAAATCTAGTGGTGATAGAACGAGGCAAGTGACAAATGGCAAGGAAGGGGGCGGGCCTGGGATTGAACTCCCGACCATCTGCTCAGTAAACAGGATGGGTAACCACTGAGCTACCCAGCCACGTCACGCATCGATCAAGTAGATGCTTCTGAAGATTAATCCACGCTAATCTATCAAAACTAGAATCTAGAAACCTGGTAAAAATAAGAGTCCTTGGATGCATTTCGTTCCTCATGGCACCTTTATGCTTCTATTGATGTCCAAGCTCATCGGTTTAGCACCAAGCGGAGGAGACTTGGTCCTATTGCCAATGATTTTATTATCAACAATCCACTCAATCAATCGCAATGTTTTGTCACGGATTGTTATAATTTGAGATAACTCAAAGCAGACGTCTTTCAAATTCACAGATCGACAGTCAATCGCTAGAAACCGCTGGAATTAAGAAATTGAGGAATAACGGAATGAAAGAATAAAGGAATAAAGGAATAAAGGAATAGAGGAATAAAGGAATCAAAGGAATAAAGGAAAAGAGGAATTAAGGAATACAGGATTATGGAATAAAAGAATAGAGGAATAAAGGTAATAGGAATGAAGGAATAAAGGAACAAAGGAATAAAGGAATAAGGGAATAAAGGAATAAAGGAATAAAGGAATAAAGGAATAAAGGAATAAAGGAATAGAGGAACAAAGGAATCAAAGAAATCAAAGGAATAAAGGAATAAACGAATAAAGGATTAAAGGAAAAGAGGAATTAAGGAATACAGGATTAAGGAATAAAAGAATAGAGGAATAAAGGAATAGAGGAATAAAGGAATAAATGAATAAAGGAATAAAGGAATAAAGGAATACAGGAATAAAGGAATAAAGGAAGAATGGAATAGAGGAATAAAGGAATAAAGGAATAAAGGAATAAAGGAATTAAGGAAAAAAGGCATAAAGCAATAAAGGAATAAAGGATTAAAGGAATAAAGGAATAAAGGAATAAAGGCATAAAGAAATGAAGGAAAAATGGAAATAAGCAAAAAAGGAAAAGAGGAATAAAAAAATGAAGGAATAAAAGAATTCAGGAGTTCAGGAAGTAAGGGACTAAGGAATTGAGGCATTAAGGAATAAAGGAATTAAGGAATTAAGGAACTTAGAAATCAAGGAATTGAGGAATTGGGGAATTAAGGAATTAAGGAGTTAAAGATTTGAGGAATTACAGAATAAAGAAATTCAGGAAAAAGGTATATTGGATAAAGGAATAAAGGTATAAGGAATTATAGGTATAAAGCAATAAAGGAATAAAGGCATACAGAAATGAAGGAAAAATGGAAATAAGCAATAAAGAAAAAAGGGAATAACGAAATGAAGGAATAAAATAATTCAGGAGTTAAAGAATTAAGGGACTAAGGAATTGAGGCATTAAGGAATAAAGGAATTAAGGAATTGAGGAATAACGGAATGAAAGAATAAAGAAATAAAGGAATAAAGGAATAGAGGAATAAATGAATCAAAGGAATCAAAGGAATCAAAGGAATAAAGGAATAAACGAATACAGGAATAAAGGAAAAGAGGAATTAAGGAATACAGGATTATGGAATAAAAGAATAAAGGAATAAAGGTAATAGGAATGAAGGAACAAAGGAACTAAGGAATAAAGGAATAAAGGAATAAAGGAATAAAGGAATAAAGGAATAAAGGAATAAAGGAATAAAGGAATAAAGGAATAAAGGAATAAATGAATAAAGGAATAAAGGAATAAAGGAATAAAGGAATAAAGGAATAAAGGAATAAAGGAATAAAGGAATAAAGGAATAAAGGAATAAAGGAATAAAGGAATAAAGGATTAAAGGAATAAAGGAATAAAGAAATAAAGGAATAAAGGAATGAAGGAATAAAGGAATAAAGGAATAAAGGAAAAAAGGAAAAAAGGAATAAAAGAATAAAGAAATAAAGGAATAAAGGAATAAAGGAATAAAGGAATAAAGGAATAAAGGAATAAAGGAATAAAGGAATAAAGGAATGAAGGAATAAAGGAATAAAGGAATAAAGGAATAAAGGAATTAAGGAATAAAGGAATAAAGGAATAAATGAATAAAGGAATAAAAGAATAAAGAAATAAAGGAATAAAGGAATAAAGGAAAAGAGGAATAAAGAAATAAAGGACTAGAGGAATAAAGGATTAAAGGAATAAAGGAATAAAGGAATAAAGGAAAAAGAGAATAAAGGAATTAAGGAATGAAGGAATGAGGAATAGGAATTAAGGAATTGAGGAATTGAGGAATTTTGTAATTTTGCACTTATGAAATTTTGTGTTTCTGTAATTTTGTAACTTTGTTATTTTGTAATTTTGTAATTTTGTAATATTGTAATTTTGTAATTTTGTAATTTTGTAATTTTGTAATTTTGTAATTTTGTAATTTTGTAATTTTGTAATTTTGTAATTTTGTAATTTTGTAATTTTGTAATTTTGTAATTTTGTAATTTTGTAATTTTGTAATTTTGTAATTTTGTAATTTTGTAATTTTGTAATTTTGTAATTTTGTAATTTTGTAATTTTGTAATTTTGTAATTTTGTAATTTTGTAATTTTGTAATTTTGTAATTTTGTAATTTTGTAATTTTGTAATTTTGTATTTTGTAATTTTGTAATTTTGTAATTTTGTAATTTTGTAATTTTGTAATTTTGTAATTTTGTAATTTTGTAATTTTGTAATTTTGTAATTTTGTAATTTTGTAATTTTGTAATTTTGTAATTTTGTAATTTTGTAATTTTGTAATTTTGTAATTTTGTAATTTTGTATTTTGTAATTTTGTATTTTTATTTTGTAATTTTGTAATTTTGTAATTTTGTAATTTTTATATTTTGTAATTTTTATTTTGTAATTTTGTAATTTTGTAATTTGGAATTTTGTATTTATATTTTGTAGTATTTTGTTATTATTTGTAATTTTGTAATTTTGTAATTTTGTAATTTTGTAATTTTGTTATTTTGTAATTTTGTAATTTTGTAATTTTGTAATTTTGTAATTTTTTTGTAATTTTGTTATTTTGTAATTTTGTATATTTTTGGTGTATTTTTTGTATTTTGTAATTTTGTAATTTTGTTATTTTGTATATTTAAATTTTTATTTTGTAATTTTGTAATTTTGTAATTTTGTAATTTTGTAATTTTGTAATTTTGTAATTTTGTAATTTTAGAATTTTGAATTTAAGAATTTAAGAATTTAAGAATTTTAGAATTTTAGAATTTTAGAATTTTAGAATTTTAGAATTTTAGAATTTAAGAATTTAAGAATTTAAGAATTTAAGAATTTAAGAATTTAAGAATTTAAGAATTTAAGAATTTAAGAATTTAAGAATTTAAGAATTTAAGAATTTAAGAATTTAAGAATTTAAAAATTAAGAATTGAAGAATTAAGAATTTAAGAATTTAAAATTTAAGAATTTAAGAATTTAAGAATTTAAGAATTTAAGAATTTAAGAATTAAGAATTTAAGAATTTAAGAATATAAGAATTAAGAATTTAAGAATTTAAGAATAATAAAAAACAACAAAAACAATCAAAATAACCAAAACAATCAAAACAATCAAAACAATCAAAACAATCAAAACAATCAAAACAATCAAAACAATCAAAACAATCAAAACAATCAAAACAATCAAAACAATCAAAACAATCAAAACAATCAAAACAATCAAAACAATCAAAAACAATCAAAACAATCAAAACAATCAAAACAATCAAAACAATCAAAACAATCAAAACAATCAAAACAATCAAAACAATCAAAACAATCAAAACAATCAAAACAATCAAAACAATCAAAACAATCAAAACAATCAAAACAATCAAAACAATCAAAACAATCAAAACAATCAAAACAATCAAAACAATCAAAACAATCAAAACAATCAAAACAATCAAAACAATCAAAACAATCAAAACAATCCAAACAAGCAGAAAAATTAAAATAATTAATACAATCCAAACAATCAATACTATTAAAACAACCAGAATAATTAAAACAAACGAAAGCATCAAAACAATCAAAGACACCAAAATATTCAAAACAAGATTGAAAATAAATGGAATAAGAGTAATTTATAGAATCAATGAAAACAAGCGAGTCATTGAAATCCAGAGCATAACGTAAAACAAGAGAAAGAAGACAATCAACACAACAAGACAATGATACAGACTTTAGAATACCTAGCTGAGAGCAGGCGAAAGCTCGTTGAAAAGAGTGACTAATCCAAAGTCACAAGAAGAAGAAGATGTGGTGTGTATCCCTGGAAGTTTCTTTTGGAGTAAATCAAACAACGTGATGAGAAAAACAAAAGCTGTTTTCTTGTTGAAAACGTTCTCCCTCTCCCGCTGAACTGATAGCTCTCTCTCTCTCTGTCTGTCGCTCGCGTTTGCACTTTGTGGGAGAAGCGCAGTGGTGTTGGTGTGTGTTTGATGGATGGAATTTTTTTTCGGGCCCGCCCTGGATGCGATTCATCAGAACGTAAAGATAGAGAGGTAGGTGGTTGTGTGTTTTGGCAGTAGTTTGCATCCCATCGGCGGCAAAAACAACAAAAACGTTATCATCTAGCACGACGACTGCGGCAGTAGCATCCTCGTCGCGCGTCGCGTTGTTCTGCGTCGCGGATTACTAGTGTGCGTGTGCAATTGGTTCCGGTGAGCTGAAGTTTGAAGAGTGTTGCGTGTAGCGGGATCGCGCCGTGCTCGCGATTCTTTTCAAAAAACTTCATACAATCAATTGCGCTGTTGTGTGTTGGTGATTTTTCCTCAAGCGAGCTCAGGTCCAATGTGTCGTCGTTCGCGAGTATTGTAGGGGAAGAAAGTTTGTATTGTTTAGCAACCGTGTAAAGTTAGAGGTTTTTTTTTTTGTTGGGGCGTAGAACCACTGCGTCCACTGAGTTGAACTTTTGTGGTAAAGTCAAAACAAAGTTAGAGGTTAGAAGAGAAAATACTGTATTGAGAACTTAAGGTTGAAAGGCAATACATTTGGTACTTTCAAATAAAGTCAAATACCTTGGAGTATTTCTTGACAGCAAACTAAATTGGAACTTTAATTTAGAGCAGACAATCAACAGATCGACAAATGCTCTATGGATAGCCAAAAGAACATTTGGTAAGCAATGGGGACTAAGGCCAAAAATGATCCATTGGATTTATTCGGCAATTGTGAGACCCAAGATTACCTATGCTTCATTGGTCTGGTGGCCAAAAACAAAAGAAACTGTTGCACAAAGAAGGTTAGAAAAACTTCAAAGACTAGCAACTTGTTCAATTAGCGGAACAATGAGAAGTACACCAACGAAGGCACTGGATGCACTACTTTTTATGTTGCCATTGCATCAATTCATACAGTTAGAAGCTGAAAAGAGCGCTCTAAGGATCAGAAGGTTTGCGAACCTTTTAGAAGGTGATCTAATAGGACATCTTAGCATTCTAAAAATTGTAAAATTTAATCCTTTAGTTATGATCAACGAAGACTGGATGGTAAAAAAAATACAACTTTGATTGTTCATATCAAGTTATTGATCCTGGGCGTGATTCGTGGGCAAGAGGTGGCCCAAACCTCCGCCAAGGATCGATTGTTTTCTATACAGACGGTTCGAAAATGAACAATCAAGTGGGAGCTGGGGTAACTGGCCCAGGGATTAACCTTTCAATCCCAATGGGAAAGTGGCCAACTGTATTCCAAGCTGAAATTCAAGCAATTCTGGAATATTCTGCTATATGCTTACGCAGAAACTATAGATATTCAAATGTATGCATTTTTTCGGATAGTCAAGCAGCTCTGAATGCTTTAAAGTCAGCAATATGCACGTCCAAACATGTTTGGGAATGTGTTCAATCACTTCGGAAATTGTCTTGTCGTAATCAAGTCAATTTGTACTGGGACTGTCATTCTGGAATTGATGGAAACGAGAAAGCCGATGAACTAGCAAGACTCGGATCGTCTCATCAGTTTGTAGGACCTGAACCCTTTTGTGGTGTATCTGTACCCGACCAGAAGGAAACAACAAAATAATTTCAAGTGTTGTTATTCAGTTACGCTGTTTTTATAGCAAAGGTTGTAAGAATTAAGATCGTGGATGTAGTTAAAATAATAGAAATTGTAACAAAAAATCCTCAAAAAGGAAAGTAACAAAACAAAAACAAACAATGATATAGATATAACATAAACAAAATAAACTTTGTAACAGTTTTGTTGTGATGTTTCAAAATTATATCAGCTATTGTTAGAATTAATCTATTTCTTCACGCAGATTGTCCCTCCCAGGATTATATATCTTAATTTGTTATAAATATGTCATACAGTTATCCAGATGAAAACGTCTTTAGCTAATTTCTCCCATAATCAGTTAGTCGTAACAAGGTTTGTTATGATCTTGATATTTTTATGTTATGCCCTTCTGGTCGGGTCAAAGCGGTTCATTACTCCAAACATTTCAATGACTCCCAAGTTACTAGATCTTACCAAAAAAGATCATCACTGTCCGAGCCGTTATCACTTGAAGCTGATAGGAAAACTTCAAGATGATTCATGTCGATTCTGTAACATGGATAGAGAAGACTCGGAACACTTGTTATGCCGCTGCCCGGCAATTTTCAATAATAGGCTGAAGTTCTTTAACAAAGGGCTACTAGAACCCCTTGAGATTTGGAGAACAAATCCCAGTACGGTAGTACACTTTATTCGGAGCGTTATACCGTCCTGGGACAATGCTTTAGGTCAGACTTTGACGATCACTTCTATCAATAGTGATGCGTCATGTTGAAAATAACTAAAGCATTAACAAAAAGGGTATATGTCACAATAGATCTAAAAATTGGTCGCAGTGACGAAAATACCCGACACGGAATAAAAAAAAGTTAGAGGTCATAAGCGAGTTTATTATTCTTATTGATTCTGTTTCCTGCAACCAAGTGCAAATATCTAGAACTAGATTTTAAAGAAAAATACCACAACCGTGCCAAAGTGAATTTTGATTCGGTGTGCAGGCCTAGTTTGTAAATTAATCGGTGCAAGAAGAGTGTATTAGACACAGATATCATGTTACTACCGGAAGGTTTCCGAAACGTCGGCGACGGCCGGGTTGATGTGGACGAGTGCCGACGGCAGCAGCTGCGGGTCCAGCAGGACTTGGCCATCTAGGACATCGAGGAGAGCTGGTTTGCAAAGCAAAAAATAATTTATTTCTACCATATTTTCAAGACAATTTCTAATATGCTGTTTTATTTTATTTTGTCTATTTTGTTTTGTTTTGTTTTTCGTTACCCGACCAAATGGAAACAACAAAATTATTTCAAGTTTTGTTATTCAGTTACGCTGTTTTTATAATAGACGTTGTTAGAATTCATATCGCGGATGCAGTTAAAATAACAGAAATTGTAACAAAAAGTCCTCAAGAGGTAACAAAATTATAGCAAAAATTGATATAGATATAACATAAACAAAATAAACTTTGTAACAGTTTTGTTATGATGTAGCAAAATCATATCAGGTAGTGTTAGAATTCATTTATTTCTTGACGCAGATTGTGCCTCCCTGGGCATTATATCTTAATTAGTCATAAGTATGTTATACAATTATCCAGATGAAAACGTCTTTAACAAATTTATATCATAATCAGTTAGTCGTAACAAGGATTGTTATAGTTTTGTTATTTTTATGTTATGCCCTTCTGGTCGGGTTCAGACACGGCCGTCGCCGGTATTGCTTTATGATGGGTCACCAGTTTTTACACATTGAAGATGTATGTTAGTCCCAAACATCATCTGTTGGTTCTTTGTGCAAACACAGCTGATCTGGCAATAACGGAATTGCATCCGTGGGCGGTCAATCATGCTCATGCTCAAAGTGATGAGAAAAACAGAAGCTCTTAGCTATCCAAAACACCCTGGAGTAGAAGACTTAGGATCTCCAAGCGTATTCAGCATTCTGCTTGTAGTGAATGGATTCAATCAATATTCCTGAATGTTCATTGCAATAGTTTGAGTAGAATATTAAACTGATCTGATATTCTAGGTATTCTAGAAATTACCTGAATTAAAGGCCTTGTAAAAATAGAAAATTTAAAGGGTTTATTCGATAAAAATGACATACCGAAAATCTTCTGTAACTTTTGAACCGTATGAGTAAAATATCTGAAAATTTGAGCAAATCTTATTCATAGTGTATTGTTTCGATCTGTTTCATAGTAATAATATAAATACGTCATCTATCTGTTTCATAGTAATTCAGTGACGTCATCGAAACAAGTAATTTTCCGTGAAAAATTGTTGTGCACTTACAATCAAAATCCCACAGATGGATCGCTAAAAGCTTGGAATTGCAAATGCAACGGTGTCTGGTGTGACAAGAAGCGTCATGATACTTCAAGGAAGGAAGAAAGTGATCCAATGGCCAGAAAAGTGCTGCAACAGTTCGAAAACCGTACAAACATGTCAATTCGAGTTGTCGCTAAAAATTCCGAGCTGTCAGTTGGATCATTGCAGAAAACCATGAAGCGTGCTGGATTACATGTTTACAAGGTGCAAAAAGCCCCAAACCGGAATGAAAAGCAAAACGTCACTGAGAAAAATCCGTGACCGGAAACTTCACACGAAGAGTAAACGTCTCTTGCCCTTCATAGGGAAGCACAAACTATCAACTCTGTTTTGGTCTGATCTAGCATCCCGCCACTATGCTCGAAACGTGTTTGAGTGAACTTCGCGAAAAATTCTGGGCATTTATGATGATGGAACTTCGTACCCGAGCAACGGACTATACCAAATTGATAATAAGTTCTAATACCAGGTTATCATTTTTTGATCACTGAATTTGTTATCATTGAGGCTGAATAAACAGCCAACATAACAGAATGAATAACAAAAAAATACTCGTTGAATATCATAATAATAACATATTTTGTTATCACTGCGAACAACTTGATAACAAATCCTGTATTGTAAGCAAATTTATTGAAATAGTTTCATATTATGTTATCAATTTGAAATCAAATTTTCATGCTAATAACTGAAAAAAATATTTTGATTAAAAGCAAAATTTCTTGTTCAAATATGCTGGAAATATTTATAGTTTTACAATTCAACTTAAAACGTTCATAAAAAATAGTGTGTTCAAAATGATAACATATGATAACAAAATTTGCCAATTGTGATAACTAAATTTGTTATGCGATAACAGCAGAAATCAAAACGACAACTGGGATAACAGAAGTTGTTACTTGTATGATATCAGCTTGTTATTATCCTTTGCTAGGGTAAGCATCCCAAAACTATTAAAACAGAGCTGGAGGTGAAGAAAATTGGGGTACAAACAACAAAAAACTGTGCAAATCGGTTGTACAAAATTTGATGGGTGGAGTGAAAAGGAAGGTATGGTCATTCGGGATGGGAAATGAAATTGAATAAAACAAATTTTGTAAATGATTAGAACTCATTAGAAGTTCTCATTTCCCGAAAATATCAAGAAAATACGATAATCGGCTTAATTTTGGTGAGTAAATATGTGTGTGCCATTTTTATCGAGTACACCCTTTATTTGTCATATTTTTGTGTAACTAGCTAATTATGTATTGGTAGTTTGTGTGGATCCTAGTATAATGAAATATTGGATTGAATTGATCTTCTTTGATGATCTTTAACGTCCAAGAACACGCCATGAAGTTGAAGTATCATGATCTAGATGCGTACCGAGAGATATGTTGGTAATGTGTGAGTTCGGTGCACATTCTTACACAGTTTGGAAGAAACATTGAATTTTCTGCGTTATCTAATGCACATAAAAGGAATGCTAGATTTGGCAGAAATTAATGAGATCCTTTATGTAAATTTAAGCCAGATATCGCTAGAAACAGGTCTGTTGTATGAAAGATTGCAAACAATTTCGTTGTTTACGCTTGCTTTGGCTTGGAATTAAACGAGGTGAAATCGTATGCGCCTGTTAAAATTCATTATTTTTTTCTGTGCAGAGGAAAAGAGATTTGAGTAAAAGTATATATTGTGTTGAGTGGGTGTTCCTGGTCATTCGAGAAATCCCTAGAGTAAGATCTGCAAGCGTTATCGGAAAAATGTTGGCTGAAACCACCTTTGACTTTTACTCTGGAGAATTATCGGTTAACATCGGTTATCGGTTTATTCCGTACCCCTCAACTAAAATTCATGATTTCGCTTAAAGATATGAAGACGTTTATTTTGAAAAATTCTTGGATAACCCAGAAAACTGTTCACCAGCTTTCATTTTTGGTGCTCGATCAAGTCATATCGTATCCAGACGTTATCCAAAGATTTATGGTTGCGTTTGGAGATTTGAAAACCAATACTCCTGTGAGTTCTTGGAAAACCTTAAATGTCTATTTATTGTATCAAATTATTTATTAAAGATTTACGCTTAAACAAAAAAGTACATTCCAATTAACGAGGATGTTGCAGTGTTTAATTTCAAATTATCAATCGCGATAAACCTCTTGATTAAAACATAGCCATTTCCATCATGGTCTTGATTTGTAGAAGCGTCTTTATCGAGCGATACGAGGGCTCGTTCCTTAAAATAAAGCCCAAACATCAAGAATCAATAAAACTCCACGATCCACTTTCACAGCCCCCAGAATGAAGAGCACTTCTTCAAGCAAGCACCAGGTTGATTCTGATCGAAACATACGAAAAGGGTAATTTGAATTTGATGCGACCAGCCCGACAAACGACAAATCACCTAATTCCCCGGCCTTCCGTAACCTGCTTCGCCTCTGCCACCGAACCGTCTTGGTTTTTGTAAAAGAGCAAACATCCTTCGGCTAAATCGGCAAACGGTTGTCTTTGAAATTACATCGGAAAGACAGCCACCCTCCCATATGACCGAGGGAGTGGGCACAATCAAATCGAAACAACCGTCTTTCCGACCCAAAGGCTCATGATAAATTCAGTTTGTCGGTTTCGAGTCGAGTTCACGGCGGAAGGAAGCTCATCTGTCTATTGACAACTTGTGGCATTCCGCTTCCGATTCAGTTCGTACGAACCACCCGGGGAAAGAAGTTCAATTTGTTTAGTCAAAGCGATTGAGTTGGGCCAGTGTTTGTAAAAACGACGTTATCGGTTGAGTTGGATACGTTCAATTATTCACGTTATTGTTTGAATCCGGTACTGATTTGCTTTTCTGGGATTAGGAAAGGGATTTTCATACGGAAGGACGACATCTTGTCACTTTTGATGTTTTTTTTGGGGTTGAAATTTCTTCAAACCATCCTGACCGACATTGAATCTTCCTGGTATCCAGTTGGCAAAAACAGCCCAACAATCAAAGCACCTTCTCCGCAGAGACTAAGCCTCTTCAACATCAATCAACTCGAAAACTCGATTAAAGTTTTGCTCATACACCCACACTTCCTCGCCGTCGGAAACCAGGCAAAAAGAGTTCGAGCCCAACTGGGACCGGGTGAGGAAATTTGGGACACAATTCAAAACACTGTTTTTCCCCATACTTTGATGACGACGACGACGCCGGTAGACGAGGGAACATTTGTGTTTCCTCAGTTCAACCGACGACCGCACAACCCTTAGAATGGCCTGTGTGTGTTTTGCGGGGTGGATGGCTTTAATGAAAACTTGAAATCCATGATCTATTTATGGCTTTCCAACCGGTTCAAATGCGGAGGCCAGGACGGGCAGCGGTCCTAGCTAGACACAATGCATGATAGATGAACCGACCAGATGGGAAAGATGCTGTCTGCTGGTGTACCGGTCGGTGCTCGATGCCAAAGCGGAACTACACAATAGCCTCTGATGGGGCGCTGTTTGAACCGTACAGTGCTCTACGTACGGCCAGAGTGTGCTGACATGACATATGTACCCAAGGTTTGCTCTACAGCGCTAGCCGGTAGCAGCCGGTGTAAGTTTACGTTTGGTCGGAGAGGTTCCGCTGAACTCTGTTGGTCCAATAAATCCCATACACTTTCATCTGATTACACAAACCTATTCCGGGAACGTTCCACAATTGAATGGGAATCTCAAACGTTGATTTATTCCCATACATGCAAAGAGGACCGGCCTGGTGATCCAATCAAGAACCAAAGGGTACCCTCGGTGCACGAAACATGAGCCACTTCTGTGTTGCAACCGGCACTGGAAGTAGACAGTTGACAAATAAGACCCCCTCCATCGGGGCTGCCCTAATTTATCCCTATTCAGCTGGGGAATTGACTTTGATGGCATCGCATTGAAATCTGGATCGATGCACGTCCGGCCGTTGGAACGTTAAATTGAATGGCGGTTCACCCTCGCTCACACAAGGATAGGATGCCTCGGAAATGGCGGATGGGAACGGGAAATTTCCCACTTAATTCGGATTTGTGGTATTGTGATTAGGGTTGAATTTTGGAATTGCTGGGATCAGGATCCATTTGATTGTTTGAAGGGGATGATTTGAATTCTTGGAATCTTGCATTCCAAAAACATATACTTGATACACATTCTAACAAATTACTCACCGCCAATAAACTTCGTACTAAAGTTAATACCGCTCGAGATAAGCACTTATTTGGCACCATCGAACTCCAACTATGATCAGTTCCGGCTCCAGTACAACAGGTGAGCTCGTTCTCACAAAATAAAAAAAATAGAAACCTGACCAGCATAAACGAAAATAGTAATTGGCGATGGTCATCTAAAACGTTGTGTTTTATGGCTCTGAATGGAGGCGTGGAAATTCATTTGGAAACAGAAGCGAGATAACCCTCAAGTAGGAAATATCGATAAAATAAAAATAAACGATTGTGGCTGTCAGTGACGAGGAATGAAAGTAAACCTGCTGGCGGGGTGAAATCTCTTCGGTGCAAGGCAAAAGCTTCCCATCCGCTCACCCCTGGCTGTCATCATGGATCCTTGCTTTCCCTTTTCACCTTCAACCCGTAGGACAGGAGATTGTTGTTGTTTGCCGGATACGGGAAAGTCTGCCCAAGGGGGAAATAAGACGGAGCAACAAACTTCCTCAGCTACGAAAACGACGAAACGGACAGGAAGGAACCGATGGAAAACATCTTTCGGTGTGTTTTGATTTCTCGCACGAAGTACCAAGGCATTCGGATACTAACAAGAAGCCCGGGCCCGATCGCTCGTTGGGAGTAATGGAGTTTTACGATGATGGAAAATGATACTGAAAATTTACTGACACCTCCGCTTGGGATGCGAGTGATGATATCCAACGACAGGTCTAAGCTGTCTCAAGTCATAATTTGTGGTAAAGGCTGTTCACCAAATTATTGTACCACGTAAACAGAATAGCCCAGAAATATCCCGTGAACAGAATCAAACAAGATTTTCAGTCCTCAGGAAAGAAATTGATGGGCGACAGTACTTAGATGTCATTGATCCAAGACTTGGATCATTATCTCGTTGTTGCTGGGATTCGGGTGTGGTTATCCAGCATCACGAGTTCCACAAATAACAAAACAAAACGATTCACGATCCAACGCTTGTCAACTGATGGAGTAGTTGCACAGTACCACTAGCTAGAAGAGAAGTTGGGGAGAATTAACGTTTCAGGCGATGTCAACAGCTTGTCCTATCCACAAAGCTGTGACCACAACGGCACTGGTCAACGACGAAGACGCAATAACTGGTTCGATTCAGAGTGCTAGATAGTGACAGACGCGAAGAATGCCGCCAGAAACCGAATGCTAGTGACCAGTAGCCTACTCAACAGGAAGCGGTACAGGCAGGAACAGAAGAAAAGCGGATCCACCGCAGAAAGAAAAGGCATGATAAAGCGTGCATTAAATAAAAGGCGACTAAATGATCCGATTTTCATGCGATTACTCTGTCACCTGGTGTTCGATCCACCGGTCAGTAGTCAAAATATACCGGGAACCTGGCACCCTACCGTATTTACTAGCGTTTGACAGTATGCAACATATCGCGGGCCTTATTTGAATAAGGCCCATCTGACGTTTGTTACTACGGATACGAACGCCAGCATTGTTTACAAACAATGAATCTTTTGACATGTGGTTGTAAGAGATGTTAGCTACAGGACAATGACAGCCCGGCAGGTCCCTGATATATACTACTTCCCTATATACTGTTAAAATTTGACAGCTCCACCAGTTTGTTTACGGCAGCTATGGCGCGAACAGTGAACCGACTTCGAACTATGGTATGTTCGTACCGCTTGCTCCATCCGGGGCCTAAAAAAGTCACCCATCGTGGCCCACTGCGTATCAGCCGGATACGATCGCGGAAACTTCTACAAGATTCTGGCACTTCTGGAGAAAGGAGAGTCCATCGAGCGGAAGCCTGATACCGTCCGTCCGACCGTTTTAAGCGACCGGAGTATTCAACAGAGATGCTCAAACGGAAGACGGAAGACAAGGTGGCCAGTTACTTCCGTGCGTTGGGCCGGGAGGTCAGTGCAATCCCAACGCCATCCCAAGTGCATCCCAATCGAGAGGTCTGGGTCACTTTGAAAAGGATTTGGAAGGAATATACTTCAATATTCAAATAATTTCGTGGCCATAACGATGGATGATTTGATCAAAACGATGACCAAGGAACTGAAGAATATGCCTACAAGCTTCTTAATTTCACCTATGGGCAAAGTTCCGGCTAACTGCCGCAAGGCCGGCGGGAGCAGGAAATGGAAGTATTTTTGTGAAGTTTTTAATTTCATTATTTGGTTCGTTAAAATATCTTTTTCCGTTCTTTAAAACCATCCATCCGAAAATAGTCGCCTTTTTTAATGCGATCATTAGCTGAAGCGCAAGAAATCATGGACTGTACTGGCACCCGCCATATGCAATGACCAAGAGAGTCAGCGGTGGAAGGAGTATTTCAAGCAGTTGTTGAACGGCGAAATGGGAGTGTATCGAGACACATGATGAACAAGATGATGATGGACAAGCTGTGGATCATAGGAGAGGTTAAAAGGGCTATAAGTGAACTAAATACTGCAAGGCTACGGGGAAGGACGAGAACCCTGTGGAGCTTCTCAAGCACGGAAGTGAGCAGCTTAACCAATCGATCTATCGAGTACTTCTGCAGATATGGGAGGACGAAGAAATGATTGGTTGTGTTTGGCCTCATACGCCCAATCTACAATAACCGGACTCCGACTGGAATGCGCCGATTATAGAGGGATAACCTGAATTCTGAATTCGGTATAATGCGAATGATTTTAGAGAAATTTCAGGAGTATAACTTGCAGACTCATAAGGAGTGTATCGAATATAAGCTATCCACATACATTTGCGTTGTACGCATGTATTTGTGATGGTTTTTTATGCTCTGAACACTGCATGCTGTGCGTTTGACTGTCAGCTTTCTTTTGTTTACTTGTTTGTGCGGTTCAAATTCTGCGTTTTCAAAATGTCGCGTATTGAAAAGAAAGTGAAAATTAAGGTTCTGGACACATGGCTAAGTGAGAAGGGTATTACTATGCGAAAATTGGCGAAGCGGTTTGGAATTCATCATGCGAGTGTTAAAACCATCATTAATAAGTTTGGGGAACACTATTCTTTGGATGAGCTACCAGGAAGAGGCAGAAAACCCGGTTCTTCCAACCCGAAACTGGAGCAGAAAGTGGTATCTCTAATCATGAAGAACAAATCAATGTCAATACGTGATTTGGCCAAAAAAGCAGGAACGAGTGTCGGAATGATCCAGCGTATCAAGAGGCGAAACCACCTGAAGACCTACAAGAAGCAGAAAATCTCGAAACAAAGTGCAGAACAGAAGAAGCGAGCAGCAACAAGGGCCCGGAAATTGTATTCGCGTCTTTTGCAGCGTCCGGATGCATGCGTTTTGATGGACGATGAGACCTATGTAAAGGAGGACTCAAAAACCCTTCCAGATCCACAATACTTTACTGCCGTCGTTGGAGAGGATGTGAGCGATGCGGATAGGTCGATTCAAGTGGAGAAATTCGGTTGAAAGGTACTGGTATGGCAAGCAATATGTTCCTGTGGTTTGAAGTCAACCATTTTTTACACTACCGGAACTATAAATGCGAAAATCTATCGATCTGAGTGTCTCCAGAAGAGATTGTTGCCTTTATATAAGAAGCATAGTACACCTCCACTGTTTTGGCCGGATTTGGCGTCGGCTCACTATGCCAAAACCACTCTCAATTGGCTTGCGGAAAAGGGTATAGATTTCGTTGAGAAAAATATCAATCCACCAAATTGCCCTCAGCTTCGACCCATCGAACGTTACTGGGCAATCGTGAAGAAGGAGTCTTCAAGAAGACTGGTAAGGCAGCTGGGAACATGCAGGAGTTCAAAAAAATTTGGGCTCAAGCGTCCAAAAAATGCGATGCAACACTTGTCCGGAACTTGATGAAGAGCATTCGATCCAAAGTTCGAAAATTCGTGAAGGAATAACTTAAATTTCATCCGGTCTTCATTATGTTCAAGTTTAATCTCGTACAATAAAGGATCAATTTTTTGTATGAATAAAATATCGGTTTTCAACATAATTTGAAAGAAAGTTTGTGGATAGCTTATTTTCGATACACTCCTGAACAAAAACCTCCACATTACTTAAAATGGAATATCTCCAACGCGTGTGCTCCAATTTGAAATATTTCTGTCATCAAATGAAACAAAAATTAAATTTAACACCGATCTTTGCAGCATTGCAATATTCTAGGAGTAATAGATTCGACGGTATTAATAAGTATAGGGACTTTTTTTTTAGATTTGTAAACAAAATTTTGCTAAACATATGATTAATACCAAAATAACGTCAACAACAAAAATATATTGCACAACTTAATACCAAAAAAAACGAAGGAGATTAGGGCTCAATGGTGAAAAGCGGTTTAAAAATGAGGAAGTTATGCTGGTTTTTGGAAAAAGTGCAGAAATGCGGGAAAAAAACAGAAATTCGAAAGAAATACGCCCATCTCTCTCTCTCTCTCTCTCTCGCTTTCTCTTTCTCTTTCTCTCTCTTTCTCTCTCACACACACACACTCATACACAGACACAAGATTTGGTTCACCTACTGTTCTATTGTTTGGTAAGATATTCTGGCACCTAATTTGAATAGCTATTGGTAACCCTTCAAAACAAAACAAATTGTGACAGTTCGTTTTTTTTTTGTTCAGTTATCGGAGTGAGTGAAAATGTGCGCTGCAAAACGGGAATTCAAATGCAAAAATCATCCACAAAAATTTTGTTATGCCTGTGGCGTCTACATTTTTACGACACCGCTTAAATTCACTGCTTCTCTTCAATCTGCGTTCCATTTTTATTTTCAAATTCGTCCGGAAAATCTGGATAAACCAAGAGTGCCTAACGTTCTGTGTAATTCGTGCAAAAAATGCCTGGCTAGGTGGATAGCAGGCAAAAAGTATGTATGGCTTACCAATGGTCCCATTCAAATTTGTTATAGACTGATTCCACGCCAAATCGGTCGGTCACCAAACTCAACTATCTTCGATTTTGATGAAACTTGGTACACGTCTTCGGTATGTTGAAAAAAAAAAATCCACTGGTGTTAAGATTATTTGGATTCAAGAGTAACTTTTGAGATGGGTGTATGTTTTTTTTCCAACATTTTACTTGAAAAATCGTAGTTCAAAAACCATTACATTTAGAGAAAAACTTTATATGGGGGAGTTGTAGAGAACTAAAAAGGCTTTGTAAAAAAAATGTACACTGAAAAAAAAATTTTTTTTTCATAAAGAAAAATCGAAAATAAATACTAAAAATCAAATATAAAAAAAACATATTTTTAATATTTTTCAAATTTGTTTTGTGGAAATTTGAGAAAAAAAGACACGTTTTGAAAAAAACTCTAGGATGGACGCTCTTATAATAAAAAAGTTTTCCGAAGAGCGAACTTTGGTGCATATTTCAAATTTTGGTTATTCATTATTATAAATGAAAATTAATTATACAATATGATTTTGGAGATCATTAAAAACAATAATGATGATAATGATAAATCACCTGAACGCAACCGTTTTCGAGATTTTTCGGATTTTATTTCAATAGAATGAAAAAACATAAGAAAATTCGCTCTTTTCTTAAGTTAATCGAGATTTCCACCAGAAATGATAAATTTTCCAAGATCTTCATATTATAACGTTCACATTACTCTAATGTCCTCTTTTCTTTTGATATCAGGATGATAAGAAGACTCATTTGAAAAGAACAAGATAAATAGCACTATTGTTTTAATATTGCAATCAATATATTTATAATTGTTTTATGGCTGTATCGGTCGGGCCGCTCAGAGAATGAAGGGAGCGAATTTGCTAAAGCGATGAAAGTAACAGCGAGATAGATGTCGCAGGGGCGACAAGTGTGAAATGGACAGATGATGAAATTATGCGGAGGGTCATATAGAAGAAGCATATTAATCGAACTGCTGACTATTTTGCCAAGCTCCAACGATGTTAGAGGTCGGGTGTAGTGTGTGAAAACTACACTCCGAACAGTTCGGTGATGTAGCGATGAAAGTAACACATATTGTTTAAGGTAGGTAGACAAATAGCAGCTATAACGTATGTCAGGTATATCTTCTCATAAAAAAAACAGCTAATGTACGCTGCCTGTAAACTACCAGAGATGTTTTATACCTGCATTTCCAAAGGTACCACAGCCAATATATATGCTCATACATAGTCGCATTTATCAGTAAAATCTATCTGAGTGAACTGAAAATGGAGTTTAACATGAAGAAGTGTTGTATGCCGTTTCCCACTAAACGGTGCTCAAAAAACCTTCGTAAATTAACCGAACAAAATGTCAAAAAACTCAAGTTTATGGGCAAAACACATTTGGACACTTCTTTGATGATTTGTGATAATTGTCGTTTGCATTTAAATAGAACGGAACAATCCCATGATGCAATTTCGGAGCCTAGTGAGAAACCATCAATTACTAACATTATGGATCCACAACCATCTACATCACGGCAAGTAGACTTGTATGGTCTCGAGGAAACGCCATCGGCAATATCATTAATGTCAGTGCCATCTGATAGCAGTGTGCAAGATTATTCAAGGCGCCATAATATTGAGCTATTTAACAAGGGCGTAGCTGGAATCAACGTTTCGCCAATATCGGCTAAAAAGTTCCTGAACGTAAATTATGCCCGCAAAAAATTCAAAGATGTTTCAAACGGCATTCGGACACACATATTTGGGGATCAAGCGGAGGAGGATGACCTGGAACAATTGAAAGTGAAAGCAGCCGAATATGACGAAATAATCGCGCAGCTAAAGGACCGGTATGCTGATCCAGAAACTTCGAGGGACGATCAAGTAAGGATACTTTCGGTTTTACCACAATCTTGGACAAATCAAAGAGTAATGGCAGAATTTGGAATAACAAACAAGTACATCGTATCACAAGCTAAATTCCTTGCAAAGCACGAAGGTGTTTTAGCTGCCCCTAACGAAAAGCTGGGACACGGTCTGAACCCGGAAATAAAAAACCAAATTTTGCAATTTTACGACAGTGATGAGATTACACGAGCAACCCCTGGTATGAACGACTACGTTTCAGTGAGGAGTGAAGGTAAGAGGGTTCATATTCAAAAGCGCCTTTTAGTTTGTTCATTAAGAGAAGCTTTCATTAAATTTCAAGAGATGCATCAAAATGCTGTTGGGTTTAGCTCTTTTGCAGCACTAAGACCAAAGCATTGCAAATTACTTGGCAGCACAGGTTCTCATAACATTTGTGTTTGCACCATTCATGAGAACATTAACTTGATGCTTCATGGTCTTAGAAAATATTCATTCGAGAATGATTATAAATTGTGTTTTGAAGAAATATTATGTAGCTCATCAACTAGAACTAAAAAATGTTACCTCCGTGAATGCGAACGATGTCCAGGCTTTTCAGATTTTGAGAGTAGTTTAACAAACAAATTAGAAAAACGTGGTTTAGTTGAAATATCTTTTGAGGAATGGATTTCAACTGATAGATGTAGTTTAGAGACACTTGTTAAACCAATTGATGAATTTATTGCTTATTTTTGTGAAAAGTTGGAACAATTAGTATCCCACGATTTTGTCAAATCTCAGCAGTCTAGTTTCTTGAGAGATTATAAAAGTTGTCTTAAAGACGGCGCAGTAATAATAATTTGTGATTTTTCTGAAAATTATTCATTTGTTTTTCAAGATGCTGTTCAAAGTAGTTATTGGAGTAATGAGCAAGCCACTATTCACCCTTTTGTCATTTATTACACGGAATCTGGAATACTTAAAAATATCAGTTTCATTGTTATCTCAGAAGTGTTGAAACATGATACGATTGCGGTGCAGGTGTTTATTTCAAAACTAATAAGCTTTTTGCAAACAAAAATTAAAGTAAAGAAAGCTACGTTTATGTCTGACGGGGCAGCATCCCAATATAAAAATAGGAAGAACTTTGCAAGCCTTTGTAAGTTTAAAAAGAAATACAATATTGATGCTGAATGGCATTTTTTCGCAACATCCCACGGTAAGGGACCTTGCGATGCAATTGGTAGTACATTAAAACGAATGGCAGGATATGCAAGCCTTGCTGTACAACATGAACACCCTATAAAAAGTGCATTAGAGTTATTCGAATGGGCGAACCAAAAAAGTGATGATTGTTTAACAAAAATGTCGTTTTGTTATGTATCACATGAAGAGTATGAACAGGAGGTAGCAGAATGGAATGAAATTTACCGACAGACTAAAACGATTGCAGGTACACAAAAGTACCACTCATTCGTTCCAATTTCAGAAAACTAAGTTTTTGTAAAACTGTTTTCGAATGACGAAGAAGGCAGGATTCATAATATATATAAAAGCAATCAATAGTTTATATAATGTTTATGTAATATTATCAATGACCGGGACTAATAAATGGTATATATAAATATAAATCCAACCATAATTCATTATTTTCGTCTTATAACTTTAAGTGAAGCTTTTTCAATCGATGAGCTGTTAAGAGTAAGTAAGAGGCACATACATGTGTTTTAAAAAGGCTAAAAACACAAGAAAAACAATCGTTAGCTATTGTTGTTTCAATATCACGAGTAATTTATGAAAAGGGCGTATTTTTGAGGTTTTGAAATTTTATTGAAAGAAAATCAGAAATATCTTGAAAACGGTTGCGTTTACGTGGTTTATCATTATTATCATTATTGTTTGTAATGATCTCCAAAACCATATTGTAACATCAAAATTTATTTATAAGAATGAATAACCAAAATTTGAAATATACACCAAAGTTCGCTATTTGAAAAACTTTTTTATTATAAGAGCGTCCATCCTAGAGTTTTTTTTAAACGTGTCTTTTTTCCTCAAATTTCCATACAACAAATTAAAAAAATATTAAAAATATGTTTTTTTAGATATTTTATTTTTAGTAATTATTTTTGATTTTTCTTGATGAAAAAAATTTTTTTTTCTGTGTATATTTTTTTAAGAAAGGTTTTTTAGTTCCCTACAATATATAAATATATATATAAAGTTTTTCTCTAAATGTAATGGTTTTTGAACTACGATTTTTCAAGTAAAATGTTGGAAAAAAACACATACGCCCATCTCAAAAGTTACTCTTGAACCCAAATTATCTTAACACCAGTGGAATTTTTTTTTCCAACGTACCGAACTCATGTGCCAAGTTTCATCCAAATCAATGATGATCGGGTATGATTTTTGGGATTTCCGGCACATTCTGGATGGAATCCCTCTGTTTAATTTGTTTTGCTGCAATCCAATTTTCTTTTAGTAACAGCAATTGTAAGACACCCTGAAGAGTATCATGAGAAACGCTAGCGGTGGCGGTTCCGCAGCTTTTCTAAAAATCGTCGTGCACTTTGGCATGTGTATTTTTGTTATCTTCGCAGGGTTTCCGCTTAATCAGAGTCCAGGATTTTTCCATCGGGTTATGTTGCGTAGAGTAAAACGGATTGGCTATTTGTGACTCATATTAGAGAGAGAGAGAGCGAAAGATAGATAGATAGAGGTAGAGAGAGAGAGAGGTAGAGAGAGGTAGAGAGAGAGAGAGAGAGAGAGAGAGAGAGAGAGAGAGCAATCACCTTTACGTTTTTCATTCTACTATTTGTAGAGTATGCTAGCCAGCATTGTTGTGTTTCGATCTGTACTAAAGAATCCCTCGAAAGTTTTATAACGGCGCTGTAATGAATGAAAGAGGGCTAGCCCGGAGAGAATCTCTCAATTGTAGATTCGCCCTAATGAAAAAACGCTAGAATTAATTTTCAGTTTATTTGGTGGTTAAATTTAGAAGAGTTTCTTGTATTAAGTAATATTTGGCTAGTTTATATGATCACAACACAGAAGCCGCTAACTACATGGAGGGTGAACGGTACAGTGGTCTAGAAACTCAATCGCGCATCCGGAAACGGAAACATTCGTAATTTCATGTTGTAGGACAGAAGTTCGCTCAAACGAGGTAGAAGGAAGTTGTGGACGGAAAGCAAATTTTTGGTCATCCTGTGAGGGTGATAGCTAAAACGGTTTGTTTTTAAATCTGGCCTTTGATTCGATTTGAAACGTAAACAAATAACATCTCCAGACCTATGAATGAGAACTTACAAATTCAGAAAAACTGATAACATACACATTATTCGAGAGTAGGAATTTTGTGGAAGGCCATAAATTGAACCAATATATTTCATTACCAACCGTTATTTTTCGGCACGGGCTCAGAAACAATAGCTACACGATAGCTGTTAAAACGAGTTGACTGCCCCTACGTATATTTCCATACAAGAAAAGATTGACGATTTCCTTGAACTCAAAACAGATTTAACGAAACCAATTCTAACACAAAAAAAAAAAATGCCGGCAGCCGTATGTATCATTACACTGAATTGCTCATAAATTGAAGCGTCGTAGAATCGAAAAGGTGAACGAGCGGTTGCTGGCGGCAATTTTCCCAGCCACAACTTGAAAACGGGGTTTTCTGTGCTGCTATTTCCGGCGCCTTGACCGCTTGCCTGCAGTTCATCGATGTTTGTTATGGCTTCGATGTGTCCTAAACTGTTTTAAAGCAGGCACGTTCGGGGATTTGAGTATCACTCTTGCCGGGAAGATCCATTTATTCAACCTAATCCAGCAAACCAGAAGCGCCATTCAGCTGTGAAAAATGAACTAACTAGAGGTCCCCAGTGGAAGGCAGGGTTTATCTATCCAGCAAGCACCACCAGCATCGTCGTGCGATGCCGGGAGGGAGACTTCGTGTCGCGCTTCAAGCAGTGCATTCTGTACAAGCTTTCGAGAAATATGAGCTCATTTCGAAGGCGACATGTGCTTCCTCTCTTAACTGACTGACGCAGCTCTGACACAATGGGGAGGATGGTATTTTTCGATGACTGTGGTGTTCTAGTACGGTGGGAGTCAAACGAATCAGCTCTCAAGTGATGAGGCTGGGCAGATAATAAATTTTCAGTTTATAAGTGTTTACTAAAATTAATTACAGATTAAAGCAATAAGTGTTTTGCGCTTAGCTTGCCATTTTTAAGCTCAGAAAAGTGGGCAAGAAGCTTTTTTGACCCGGATGACATTATGATATACAAGTTTAGATTTAGAGTTTAGAGTGATTCAGTGAAGATAATTCCATCTTCACTGAGTCAGCTTTGTCAATTATTGTTACATCTAAGTCATACAACATTGCACTATTGGAATTTCCTATAGATTTTATCTTGGAATGAAAACGTGCAAGTCTCAGACAAAATAGGCTTATGTTTCAATGGAAAAGCTTTTTCAAGTGGAATTTAAAGGAATTTGCTCGCGTTTACTAGTGATAGTATTAAAAAGTGTTTCAATTTTTTATTTTTTGTTTTTTAAAAAGCGATTAATTGCAGTGCTAATTCAAATTGTTCTAGTTTTCCAAGTATTTAAGTTTAATAGTTTTTGATAATTCTCAGGTAATTCATTAATATGATTACAAGATTTGATAATTTCTCAAAAAATTAACCTCATACATGTTTCAAACTACAATCTATAATTTATTTTAGTTTAAAACACATAAATGAGTTTCAAGATCTCCAGATCGCGTAGAGCCAAAATGTCTCGGGTCGGTACATTGGCTTATCTACCTAGAGCCCGAAAGGAATCATAAAGCTCAGGTCTGACTCCACGATGCTCAGCACATGACCAAATTACGTGATCTGCGTCCTGGTAATCTTGTCCACATTCACAGAGATTGCTGTCTCCCAACCCAACACGGAACAAATGAGCATTCAAAGAATAATTTTTAGACAAGCGACGAGACATCACACGAATGAATCACATTCAATCCCCTGAACCGACATTTTTTCGACATCTTGGGAGTGATAGAATGTAGCCATACTGTCAGCTAACGAGTGATATCTGACGAAAAATATAGAAAAATTCGTTGAAGGCGATTTGTCGGTCATAAATGTCGCCTTCCATAGCGCCCACTCTTGCAAGCGAGTCCGCTTTCTCATTGCACAGTTGGAAAAAAAGTACATGAATCGCGAAAGAATTCGATAATTCAGCTCCAAGTAGCACAAGGTTAGTGAACAATAGCATTTTTTATGTTAAAATTCCTAAGAAATCGAATGAAAGGGGTCTCCCTTGCCGCAAAATTCAGTGGACGGAGATATTGGGCTTATTTTACCCCGATTCCCCCGTATTTTCGAATAATGCCCAGTAATCAATGCTTGGAGGGGCCTGCGGTAGTCAAAATAGGTTTATTATTATGTAGAATTTTCTTAGAAATTGAATGGAAATGGGTGCAGTCACCGCACGGGTTGGATAATAGAGATATTGCTGATTTTACCCCACTTCCTCCATTTTCCGAGTATTGTTTATTAATTTATGATCGGAGGGGTCTGTGGTAGACTAAATAGACCTATTCTTATTTGAAATTTCCCTAGAAATCGAATGGAGGTAGTTGCAGCTACCGCACGGGTTGGGTTACGGAGATATTGTGCTTATTTTGCCCCAATTCCCCGTATTTTTGAATATTGCTGATTAATCTATGATCGGAGAAGTCTGCGGTAGTCAAAATAGACCTATTCTTTTGTTAATTTTTCCTAGAAATCAAATGAAGGTAAGTGTAGCCACCGCACGAGTCAGAAAACAGAGATATTGGGTTTATTTTGGCCCAATTCCCCGTATTTTCGAATATTGCTGAATAATCTATGATCGGAGGGGTCTGCGGTAGTCAAAATAGGCTTATTCTCATGTAGAATTTTCCTAGAAATCGAATGAAGGTAGTTTCAGCTACCGCACGGGTTGGGTACCGGAGATATTGCTAATTTTACCCCACTTTCCCGATGTTTTCGAATATTGTTCATTAATCTAAGGTTGGAAGGGTCTGTGGTAGTCAAAATAGGCCTATTCTTATGTAGATTTTTCCTAGGAATCGAATGGAGGTAGTTGCAGTCACAGCACGGGTCGAAAAACAGAGATATTGGGCTTATTTTGCCCCAATTCCCCGTATTTTTGAATATTGCTGATTAATCTATGATCGGAGAAGTCTGCGGTAGTCAAAATAGACCTATTCTTTTATTAAATTTTCCTAGAAATCAAATGAAGGTAAGTGTAGCCACCGCACGAGTCAGAAAACAGAGATATTGGGTTTATTTTGCCCCAATTCCCCGTATTTTCGAATATTGCTGATTAATCTATGCTCGGAGGGGTCTGCGGTAGCCTATTCTTTTATAGAATTTCCCTAGAAATCAAATAAAAGTGGTTGCAGCCACCGCATGGGTCGTGTAACGGAGATATTTCTGATTTTACGGAGATATTTCTGATTTTATCGCCCAATCCTACGCAACACTTTTTATTATTATGACTGACATTGCGTTTCCGCTATTGCACGCACACCAATGAAACAAATCTGTCAAATTCTATGTGTTTTTCGATTCAAAATGTTTTCAAACCAGGAAGTTACGGAAATTTATTTGAAAAGCTGGAAGAAACAGCATGTTTTGGATTTTGTTCGGCAGAATCTTAAAGTGGAAGAAGATGTTGTTGAAAGGGGTGTGGACACTTGGATACACACATTCTAAAATTATTGGAGGAATGTTCGAAGTAAGAATAGATTCTTCGAACGAAAGGCGGATTGGCTCGTTTTGCCGTTCCAGGTAAGTGAAGTTTTTTTTTTAAATTCTTTGCCGTACTACTGCCAATTAAATAATCAAGAAACATATTCCAAAACAAATTTTTATTATTGCTGTTAATATGTATCTGCAACCAAAACGTCTTAGGTATCATCAGTCCCAACTCAATCTAATTCTCATGAAAATCATGCATTACGGACATCACCGTTATCCCAAAATCGTTGCAGAACATCGTTGTCATTCCAACAGTTGGCTGAACACACTAAAGTCAAGTATTGCCAAGACTTGGCTCGTGGCCGCTGCGTCGAAGAACTTTTACGTGCAGCGGAGACAGCAACACGTAAAGCCGGATGTCCCGATATGAGTAGACTTTTGAGAAAGTTGAGAAAAGGAGAAGAAGCGTGGGCAAGCAAGGTACAAAGAGCGTCAAAACTTGAGCAAGATCCGAAAGGGCCTGCATCGGAATCATCTTTGATGATGAAAACGAGATTGGGATTAACAAAGAGCAAATATACCGGAATAACCACATTCATGCGGAAGGAATTGAAACAGAAGCCATTTGTTCCATGGGCAGATATGATAGCTCACCGTAAAAGCATACTTCCGAAATTTACAGAACCCAATCATGACGAAGGATATTTGTCTTCGAATGTTTCGGTTCGGGAAATGATTTCGAACGATGTTATGCGGATTATGGAGTTGGAGGACGTACGGGACAATCTCAATGAAATAGCTTTAAGTGGGATCATTGATTGTGTCATGCATGTGGCTGTTGGACCTGACTCTGCAACTGGCTTTAGCCACTATAACCAAGCTAAGTCTAGGGAAAGATGATTCCTTATGGTCATGAAATCTACGTAAATCCAAATCCCCAATCCGACATGTTTTGTCGCGTTCGGTCTATGCACTGGACAAAGCAAACGGATGAGATCACATTAAAGCTTTTCGACCAGTTTTTTAAGGAGGTGGATGAACTGAAAGCCTCACCCATCATCTTCGACGCTGGAAACGTGGCTTTGCGGGTGAAGATCAGAGCAGTCTATCCGATGATAGATGGCAAACGCCATTGTAGGAAACCGAAACACTAAAGCATGTCCACTATGTCTGAAAGATAATGAACGAATCGGACCATCCTTCTTTCATTCAAGATTGAACTTGGTAGAAGGCCTCATACGAAATTCTGCTAAGAAAGCTGTTCCTAACCATCCAGCCATGTCCCACCCAGAAGTTAAGAAGGAAGCACGCCGAATTGCAGATGAGCTTAAAGCTCACTTCAAACTGAACGTTAATCGTCCCAAAGTTGGAGGCTTCGGAAGCTCCAATAATGGCGACATGGCGAGGAGGCTACTTGCGCAAATTCAAAAGTTTGCTGAAATTCTTGGGGTTGACGTGGATTTGATAAGTATCATTCGGCTCATCAGCAGTCTGGGACTTTCATCTAAAAAGTTGGACAACAATAAAATCAAACAGTTGTACACTGACATTGAGCAACAATACCGTTGTGAATTTCCGTTCGTACGGTAGCTCCCTCCATGTCTGCATAAATATGAGCATCTACCGGAACGTTTGGTAAATTTAATAAAAAAAAAGGTAGGTGGAAGTATATAATGCTAATAAATGTTTTGATATTTCTAGCCGATGAACTTCATCGACGAGCAGGCTGGAGAAACAAGTCACAAGCGACACAAGTTCTCCCGATTGCACTTTGCACAGAAAACTTCTGCGGAGGATAACCTTCCCAACAAACATTGGTGTTGAATTAGAGCTTGTTCAAGCAAATTTGGAGAAGTTATTCAGCTGTTTCTTCTAGAATAGCTGAATAGCTTCTCCAAATTTGTTTGAACAAGCTCTAATTCAACACCGATGTTTGTTGGGTTACTGATATGATGAGAGAAGCTTTGACTTGGTCTGATCCCAAGATGGCGTATCTATCGGTCAAATCAAGCGGCAAAAAATCATTCTGGAAGCATGACCCAGAGTTCGAAGCGCAGATGCTACAGGAACACAGAAACATTTCCCAATCAAGCGAAAACGATGACGAATATAGTGAAGATGAGCGACAACTTTGAGTGAAGATGAATTATCTGATGGTAATGGATAATATACTTTTTTGTGGTGGTCCAAAAGGGCCCAGTTAACTTGTTTTATTCCAAAGACATCTGAAAAGCATATGGATAAATGGGCAATATTCCGAAAATATGGGGAAGTGGGGTAAAATCAGCAATATCTCCGTTTCCCGACTCGTGCAGTGGTTATAACTGCCTCCATTTGATTTCTAGGGAAATTCTACATAAGAATTGGCCTATTTTAACTACCGCAGACCCCTCCGAGCATAGATTAATCCGCAATATTCGAAATTAAAGGGAATTGGGGCAAAATTAGCCCAATATCTCTGTTTCCCGACTCGTGTTGTGACTGCAACCACCTCCATTCAATTTATAGGGAAATTCTACATAACATTAGGCTTATTTTGACTACCACAGACCACTCCGAGCATAGATTATTCAGCAATATTCGAAAATACGGGGAATTGGGGCAAAATAAGCCCAATATCTCTGTTTCCCGACCCGTGCAATGATTGATCCACGCATCTCGAAATTACGGATCATGGAACTTGAGAAAAGAAAATGAATTGTGCACAAACATCTAGAGAATCCTTCGTGGTCTGCCTCAAAAATAGCTAAAGTGTTAAAATTCCCAAAGTCAACGGTGTGTCTTGTAATCAAACGTTACAAGGATACTCTGAGTGTGGATAGAGCACAGCGCATCTATCATAAAAGCGGCACTAGGGACAAAGAGCTGAGGAGAAAGGTGTTGAGGTACGTGAAAGGCAACCTAGGTGTCTCCATACGTGATTTGGCAAAGAAATACGATTCCAACTTTTCCACCGAGCGTAGCATCCTTTCAAGAGAAGGATATAAGTCTTTTTGTGCCAGTAAACATCCTAATCGCTCCCTGACACAAAATGTAGTGGCCAAAAAGCGAGCACGATTACTATACGAACGGGTTTTGACGAAATTTGATGGCTGAATTTTAATGGATGACGAAATATATGTCAAAATGGATTACAAACAAATCCCCCGACGAAAATTTTACCTAGCAACTGGTCGTGGGGATGTCCCTTCCAGGTATAAATTTGTTTTGGCTGATAAGTTTGCTCGGGAACTAATGATTTGGAAAGGAATCTGCAGTTGTGGCCTTAAACCAAGGTTTTCATCACATCTCACACAATGACGTCGAAGGTTTACATATAAAAAGTGTCTGAAAAAGCAGATTTTACCCTTCACTCGGCAATACAAGACCAACGTTATGCTTTGGCCAGATCTAGCCAGCTGCCACTACTCTAAGAAGGTACTAGAATCGTATGCTGCAAACAATGTTAATTTCGTCGCCAAAGAGATTAATCCTCCGAATTGCGCTGAGTTCAGACCGATCGAAAAATACTGGGCAATTGTCAAGCGAAAACTTCGAGGATGCGGTAAAGAAGTGACAAATGCACAACAAATGCGTTTAAAGTGGAATAAGTTCGCCGGTACAGTGTCACCAGCGACTGTGCAGATCATGATGGCATCGATCACAAGTAAAGTGCTACAGTTCGTTCGAAACGGTGAAATGTAATAACTTGTTACATATCGTTGGAAAGCTGAATAAATGATCTTTTGTTTGACGTTTTGATCAACCGTTAATGTTGTTTAATTCTTGAGTTATGATTACTTGAATGCGCCCAAATTTACTTTGAATTGGGCTTTATGCGAAGGCCAGTCATTGGTCAGTCAGATAGCATATTTTTCTTTTAACAGGCATCTTGTCTGCATGAATTATTTCGCGATTGTATTATTTTAAATCGTTATAAAATTGCTTGAACAATGTTACTTCAATATTTTTCCTATTCCGCATAATTCAATTTCGCTATCATAATATTCATTGCTAAACCTCTGCACTGAAATAAATTTTCTATAGATCTGTAATGAATTTCTTGCACGGTTCATTTTTCACCGGCAAAGATACATGAAGTTGTATATTAAAGTACCGCTATATTATTGCTGCAATCCAACAAATCTCACAAGTTCTATTTCACCACCCGTTCTTATATTCTCCGACATTCTTCTTTTTTCAGAGAGCGAGTAATTGCGCTATAACCATAAGCCATAGGGAGCATGGACTATAGTTAATGCTTAAGTCCCAACCGTTTGAAGAGAAATGGAGCATCGCTTAACCTTCTTAGACTGGATGCTCTCAACGAACATTTTTAAATATTTTTTTGTACTGTGCAGGAAACAGGGCATTCTGCTCAACGGTTCTCTCCGACGATTCATTTCCATTTTTCTTTGATATCTATTGAAAGCTATGTGCGTTCCCCGTGTCTTTTTAAGGTAGATACCAAATCCTCCCTATCTCGAACGGTTGCATGGACGTGGCCATGTGACACGCAATGTCTTCAACGAATTATTCCTCATCGTAGCTCCATCCACGAGGTGTGCAAACGTCAATGCTAATGCTAAAGATCGATAGGTTACAATTACCTTAAGTTGTAATTATGATAATAGTTCAGTTGTAATTATGATAATAGGCAGTAAGACTCTGCGATTGACACTATTCAAAATGATCATTTTGATTGAATTGAAAATGACTTTTTTTTTATATTTGATCACTTGCGATTTTAACTAATGAGTATCAAGAAACGAGTAGTCATAGAAGCATAATGAGTTGATTTCTCGGGTACTTTTTCAAACAGACGTATGTCATTTTGTAAACAAAGAGGGGAAGTAAGATTCAAAAGTAAATTTCTCGAAATTCTCAGTACCCTCACATAAAGTAGCATCACAATCATGTAAAGCAATGTTATTCCTTGTGTTGGTGGCCCAAGTTTGCATGAAAGTGCTAAGGGTTTCGAGAAATTTACGTTTGAATCTTACTTCCCCTCTTTGTTTACAAAATGACATACGTCTGTTTGAAAAAGTACCCGAGATTTATTCATTTCGCTTGATTTTGACATCTCGAAATGCTTTTCATTGCGTATGATAGTAAGCGATAAAAACAGCACAGGGCAATGGTGTGTTTTGTTGGAACATCAAATAATTTTAGAATGGATCGTTACAGTTTTCAACCCCTTCCTTTAAATGCATGACATACTTAACGAATGTTCCCGTTGTTAATTTTTAATTAATCATATGCGATGCTAGATAAAACGGAGATGGCCTAAGGTCATCCATTTTGTATTGTTGTATTTCGATTTCGTTGTAGTGTATAGAGGATTATGTTCGTTAGTTCGTTAGTTCATGTACAGAAATCTCCCGAATAATGACCAAGAGAACTCCAATGAATTCCAAAAGTTAAGCTGATTCTTCGAAGAAATCAAGTTTTTGGAACTGCTTTATCACAAGGTATAATTCAATTAGTTTAGACGCAGATTAGCCGAGAAATTGTGGCGAGTGAATGCACCACCCACTGTCCTAATTCGGGGGAATACTGTGTATAAACTACAACATAGAAGCAGCACGTTGGTAAGCTATGCTGGTGAATAATCAAATTGCGCTTCCGAAGTGCCGATGCAACGTAATGGTTAAATAATACTGGATCCTAATCATCCCCCCACATCCCCCCAACCGCAATCCCTCTAACCTGTATCAGATAAGCCAATTTCGATGACAGTCGTTCGACTGCAGGGCAAAGAACATCTGCGTGGGAAATTTCATGCATCTGTTACTGTTCACATTCGTTCTCTAAACTGATGTTGCTCCACAGAGATGATTGTTTTGAATCGGTTGGTTTGACTGTTAGTGGTTTTTGTGTTTAGTTTCTTTCAACCAAGACGAGGATGATGATGATGATAAAAGACTGAGCAGATCGATTGACCCATGGATGTCTAATGGGAAAACGAAACCGAACACAGTCTCAGTGTTTTTCAAAGGTGCAGAAGCGTTTGATATGCGATATTTTTTCTGGTCTTCCTGATGCTTCAAAACAAAACTAAAACAGATTGAGACCGTTAAACCCAAAATTATGCAAAATGCGATTGTTGACATCTACACGATTACGGGAGCTTAGACTACTTTGTGCATTGTTCGCGGTACTGCAAAACATATGTTTGAAATGTTTCTGGTTGGTTGTACAAGATGCAGGTTGGTAGAATCCACCATTGCCCCCGTTATGGTTTAGAATCCAATGGCGTAAAAAAATAATTTCAGCAACGCATAACTCTGCAAGAAAGCAACAAACAAAAACAAAGTTTTAATTTTAATATGGCTGTGTGCCAGCAAGCATAACATAGGAATAGCAGGTGCAAGTTTGATTTAAATATGTGCCTTCGAAAACACGATTGGGGAACACAAGTCGTCGATAAAAAATCCAAACCGTATCACATAAGTTGAACATCAATAAATCACCCGCTTTGGTAGACAATGCCTGAAAAAATAAAATAAACCCAAGTTGAAGATGTTACCAAAAAAACCCGTTATTGAAAGGAAAATGTGGCTCAGGTGCCGGGAAAATTTCTTATGTAACAATCAATTTGAGCATTTTTTTATTTGAAAATCGTTTTTTTTTCTTCAAATGTATGCATTGTTTGATGCTTTCAGCTTACTTTTCATTTACAACTATTGAACACGGTTAATTAGTAGCTCGTTGTATTGTTTTCGTACAATGTACGAATGTTCTTTCGGTGTCCACAAATGCTTCGTGATATTGCCAGTTGGGCGAGTGGCATTGAATACAAACACAGAACGGAAGGACAACTTAGAACGATTCAATGACGCGAAAAGTGAAAAATTGTGTTGTTGAAAAGGTAGCTGGATTTTAATTATATTTTAATAGTGTTGAAAAAACGTCAAATCAACTGGTATAAGTGGAATATTTGTTGCTGCCATATGATCAACACAGTATGCTCCGGTTTAAAAAAAAATTGAATACGAGTATACTGCCGTGAAACGCATATGAGTCCCATCTTTGCTTGATTTCCTATTCATATGGGACTGATATGCGTTTCACGGCAGTATAGTTCATGTTATGGGAGGATGGAATAAAACGATACTGAATTTATTTCTTAACTTAGGAATCAATGGTCCTTTGATTCAGACAAATCAATCTATTTTTTTTTTCATAATTGTTATCCTTCTTTCAGTAGTAGTTTCAAACATTTATAACGCTCTCGCACACCGATAAAAGTACGCAAAACATCAGAACAGCTACAGAAGCAGCTGTTACCGTTTAACAAGCAGCACATAACTCCACCACTGTTCTAGCCGGATTTGGCATCTGCCACTATGCTCGTTCGACGATTGAATGGTTGGAAGAATCCGTATCGATTACGAGGAAAAGAACATCAACCCACCAAACTGTCCGCAGCTCCGCCCAATTGAACGTTATTGGGCAATTTTCAAGAAAATCCTGCAAAACGATGTAAAGGTTCTTCATAACAAGAACCAGTTCAAAATAATTTATAATTTATAATTCACTTACCTCTCAGCCAGTACAAAGAAGGAAATATTGTTGAATGCTGATGTGCTGAAGCAATTTGGAATTACATAAGTTTTTCTCCGCATAATATGGTTTTGTTCCGTATGAAATGTCATAACAACAAAAATCAAGGGCTGCTGATCACGCACATAAGGTAGCACAAAAACCACGGAACAAAATCGCAGATGGCGTCACCTCAATAACACGATGCTTATAATTTGTATGATGTCAAAATGTGATTCCATGGTTGGATTGTTGATGTATGTGAAAGGGGTGGTACGAGGGGAGGGTCGTGGTCCTTGTATGTGTGGCGCGAGTCGAAATGCCAAAGTGTCAAAGAAAATATAATATAAGCATAAACAAGATCACCACGGAAGCTAAACAAAATGGTCGAATAAAATACGAAGTTCTCCTAATAATACTGCTCAAAAGAAATTTTGGGGTTGCTGTTGAGCTGTAAATAAATTTTTGAAGTTTATTCTTCCCACACAACTGCTTTTGAATCGAAAAAATGCCTGTAAATGGGAAACAAATTAAGTGGGAAAATAATTCGTGTGCAATATAGAGAACGGTGAATTAGTGTCAACAGATCTCTCTCTTGCTGTACAGAACCTCCATACGCAAAGTATCAAAAGCTGCTAGTTTATTAACGTATTTTCATATCAATCTAAAATGTTCCTATACTTTGTTCTATACGCTTTATTGTTTGTCTTCACCAGTTGTTGTACAAGAAAGTTAGAGACAAATCAACATTCATGATTGTCATACCCATTTTGAACAAAACCATTAGCTTTGCCAAACAGTTGATTTTTAATAGATAATAAATACGGAGCGTTTGCGTTTGCGTTTACGTGGATTTGACAGTTTTTCCGTAAGTTTTCTGTCAAACTTATGTTGTCAATCACGAAAATAACTCAGTACTCAGACACCACTGGCAATTAGAACTGAGGAAAGCTGCAAATAGTAAACGAAACACGCATATATTTCAAATTATAAGCAATTGCCGATATCGTCTAATATAGGTCTGTTGTATGAAAGGTTGAAAACAATTTCGGTTTTTACGCTCGCTTTGGTTTGCAATTGAACGAGGGGGAATTTCACGGGTTTGTTAAAATTCATTTTTTTTTCTGTGCGCTTAGTCAACAAAAGGTCGTATTGATCGCTCTCTTTTTCCGATGATAATTTTTTATTTAAGGCTTGTTCGCGACAAAATCTGGACACCCTCATATACATATATCTCTGGAAATACTTCATCAACGCGTAAAATATTTCGCAAATTGATCAATGTATGTCTGTTCATTGTGTCAATTCAATTTTTGGTGATACTACAAGCTTTAAGATCGAAGATAGCTTAGAAAGAAGAGCAAGTGCGATAAGCAATTGTGTGCGGTCGCACTGAAAATCCGGATCTGTCAGTAAGAAAACTTGCAAAAAAAAGCTTGGTTTTACTGCAAGCATTGTCCATAACGTTCTTAAATCTTTCGATACACGTTTGACAATAGCCAGGAAGGCTGGGAGCGGAACAAAGACGAATCTCAGAAACCACCAGAAGGACGCGAGGTGAAGCAAATATTGCAAAAGAGACGAGATCTTTCAGTACGTACTGTGGCAAGAAAAATAAAAATGTCCCCTTTCGTCCATACTTTCGTGCATACTTCCAAGCACCGGCAAAGTATGAAGTCGTTCAAGGTGAAAACTGTACCGAACCGAAATGATAAACAGAATGTGACGGCTAAAACACGGGCTCACAAGTTGTACCGCGAATGTTTGACGAAGTTTTCCTGCGTGATAATGGGCGATCCAACTTATGTGCTGGAAGACTTTAAGCAGCTTCCCGGAATGTCTTATTATACTGCCATGCAACGGAATGGCGTAGAGGAGCATTTCAGGACGAAGAAAAAGGCCAAGTTACCCAAAACATATTTGGTTTGGCAGGCAAAATTCAGCTGTGGTCGAGTAAGTCAAAGCTTCATCACTACCGGAACAGTAAACAAGGAAATATACCGTGGAGAATGCCTAAAGAAGCGATTGTTACCATTCCTACGCAGCCATGACGCTCCCTCGCTATTCTAGCCTGATTTGGCATCTTATCACTACGCCAAAGATGTTTTGGAATTGTATAAAACTAATGGAGTCCATGTTATACCGACCCTAGCAACCAAAAGTTCTGATAAAAGAGTGTTTTTGGCTTAACCAGCTAATCGAAGGATTATGATGAGAATTCTATTCAGCTTACTTTTTAAGTAACTAACCGAACTTTCTAGTTCGCATTCAATGATAAAGCTTCTAGCAGCATTCTTATCAACTTCTAAAGAAAACTTTGAATTTCACGAAAGGTTCGTTCAAGAGGTTGGAAAGAAGGCTATTCAGCTTAAAAAGTACCCCTCAAACGAACTCAACAAAACCAAAAAAAAAAGACATTTATATTCGACATTTTTGGTATTGTTTTTGTTCTAATCCTGCCGCAAATTTATTTTTAGATTGCTGTGTTATGAAATGATGATTGAAATCAATTTGATGATATTTTCTTAGTTAAATTATATTTTTCATATATACTTACTAAGCTAGTCTCGAACTCGAGTCCTCCTCTTTAAAACCGAGATACTTACCACTGTGCCATATGCACTGGGTGGTTTATGCTATGATTTTACTCGAAGCGTTGATTCCATGCATTAGTACTTTTTTGTTCCCTATAATCTTACATCGTTTTGATTAATTTAGAATCACGCTATGTAACGACTCCTCAGTTTGAGTGTTTGGAAGTATACTCTCAATAAAAATGTACTTTAAACGAACAATAATGGTTGAACTACACCGAATATGGTTTGGATAATAATAATAGGTCGTTAAGCAAAATAACCATAAATAATTTATAAGGATAGCCATGTAATTCAGATAAGTAGCCAAAATAGGATTACCCTATAAGGTTAATAAGTCAGTACAATTACTTATATTGAAGTCTATACCGAACAAAATCAATCAGACATTGCTTAACACCATTTACCTCCTTAGCCAGTTTTCCATGTAGATGCGGTCCGAACGCACCGAACGTTGTGTCCCGTGAACGGAAGTGTTTTCACTTTTACGTAAATTTGTCCTTTAGAGGCAGTCGTGAGAATGTCGCTTCTGAGACGCATCCATATGCCGCCATACGAGGATTTTTTGGGAACTTCGAAATTTTTTTGCTTAAAACATAAGCAACATTCCTCTTGCAACGAGGTATAAAACTGTAGTCCGTATCTGCTTAAAGTCAGCTTTGCAATATGTTTCGTCGTCCAATATTATGCAGTCGATCCTTCAGATAGTGTCAGTAATTTCTCGATCGAGATTTTGCGCTCTTGTTCTGGCTGTCGTTACGATTTGGAGCAACACCTACTTTGAATGATTTCAAGCCTGACTTTTCTTCACTTTCTGGACGAACGATGGAGACATTTTCACGAACGGAGATATTCGGTTTCTTCTTAAATTCTTTAATCACTTTCTTCCTCTACCCGCGCTCATAGCCACACACATATATTCATGTAGTGTGAGCGGTCGCAACGCGCACACGAGAAGCTGCATTAGGGCTTCCGCCGACTACTTTTTTGTGTGCACATTCTTTAATACCTTTGTACCAATATTGTCCTCCAGCAACTTTAAAAATTTCGGAAGTTGCTTGACAGGATGTCTTCATTAGCGGAACGGGCACCTTTTCCCGTTAATTTTCCCGAATAAAAATCTACAACCCTGCATTTCTATTGTAAAATTGTCATCAGCAATAGATTCTATGGTGGAAAACAATAATTTTAAATGTTATCTTCACAGAAACAAAAGCGTTCACGAAAATGAAAACGGACCATGAACTAGTTCACGTTTTCAGGATTTTTACCTAAAAACGTGATTTAGTTCATGATTACGTGATTCAGTTCACGGTGTATTTTTGCTTGTTCTCGAATTCATGACTGCAGTTCACGGATCCGGGCACGGACTTTTTTCCGTGTTATCGTTGAAAACAATATGGCTTATAGTATCTACCATTCTCTTATTTGTTGTTTTACTATATATTTGGTCGTAGTTTTAATGTGATTTTAATTAGGGTTAATCTCCAATATTAGATTTATGGATTCGTGTGATTGATTAGTTTTGCGGGCCCAAAACCTAATGCACTCATTTAAATCCATTTAATCCAATGCAGCACTATATTTATCTATTATCATCTAATGAGTCATCATCACTTTCCTGAAAATCTTCCATTTCGCTGTCATCGTCTTCAGGTCAATTGTCTTTGTACGGAGATGTAAGACTTGGGTTATCGGTCCCAATTTCTTTTTCGTTCGAAACATTTTGTGATGTGGTAGGCTATTGTTTTCCTATAACGCAGGATAATAAAGCATTCAAATAAAACAAAACTACATATTAATTAGCTTGTTGAGTGACAGCTTCATTTTCCGCATCCCATTTAGCCAACATTTAGCTAACAATTTTGTACGATGGTTTATTTTATTACCGTTCTTTTTTAATGTTTTTGAAAAATCAATTTTTTGCTCTTGTATCTCGTCAAACTTGGAGTACAACACCAGATCACTCTTAAAATGTAAACAATCTTTTTGAAATTCTCTAAAGTTTTATTCAGAACTTTACGTGTACTACGGAAAGTAGGAAAGTAGTTCAACATAGATGTATTGTATACTTTTGCGCTGATTAAAAGTACGGTTAGGACTTTTATTGAACTTTGTGTTAGAGATTTTTTGAAGTTCAAAGCAAGTTCTCAACTATCAACATATGAACTTGAAGGTTGAAGGTTGGGTTGAATAGTAAGAGAAAACTATTCTCGAACTTTTAGGTTCCTTTAAATATTAATGACACTTTAAAGAAAATGAAGTTCTGTTTGTCCGTGAAGTGTCTTGTTAATCAGCAAAAAAGTTCCATGGAACTAAATTTCAACTAAATGTGAACTTCTGAGTTCTCATCTCAAGTAAAATTCGAACTTTTGGTTGCTTGGGGAAAGAGGTGAATCCAACTAACTGCCCGGAGTTGTGCCCTATCGAGCGGTATTGGGCTCTCGTGAAGAGAGAACTCTCTCAATATAAACAACAAACTACAACTATAAACAAATTTCGAAAATCTTGGACAAAAACATCTAAATCGGTTGCAGAGAAGTCTGCACAGGCCCTAATGGCTGGAGTGAACTCAAAAGTTAGTAGTTTCTTCATGCAGCCTGATTAAGTAACTGTAATTAGTTTTAAGATGACTAATAATGCACAATTAAATGAATAAAAAATGCATTCTCGATTGAACAAACAGCAATTTTTTTTATTCCAAATTTATTCTGGCCAGATTTTGTTGCGAACAAGCCTGTACTCATTTGTAGTTACACAGAAAAAAATTAATAATTGTAACAGCTGCGTAAATTTTCCCCTCGTTTAAGCCAAAGAAAGGGTAACAACGGAATTGTATGCAATCTTTCATGCGCCATACATTAATGTTTGCCATCTTTCATTAAACAGGCTAGATTTCGGCGTTATTTGGCTTAAGTTTACATGAAATATCCCATTATTATCTGCCAAACCTAGCATTCCCTTTATGTGCATTAGGCAACGCAGGAAATTCAATGTTTCTCTTTGTCTGTGTATGGCATTGCTTTTCCTACTTTCTAGCATTATTAAAAAAGCACAATCAGTCATGTATTTTAATCCAAATTCTATTTGTGTGCTAGAAATGACTGTATCTTGTAAAAAATGGTTAAGACAATGTATGAAATGTCTCTGAACGTTATACGAGTTATAATGTAAACTCGTATTTTTTGTGACGCTCCATTTATGTGCATGATATCGAGCTGCGTAATACATAACGTTTGCATAAAAAAATGGACTATTTTCGGATGACGATAAAAAAAAAGCTCAGACAGATAATTACCTTTGATAAATTTCCCATGAAGGTAATTATTTAAGCTTACTTGCAAAAAAATTCTACGCCCTTGCGAGCGGCCTTCCGCCAGTTAACCGGAACATTCGCCATGGCGGACGAAAACATGCGTGTAGGCATGTTTTTGAGTTCTTTCACCGCGTGTTCGCCCTTATGGTATTCCTTGATGAACGACGCAACTTCCGGCAAGCATTTCGTACTATAAATTTCCCCGTTCGCGGCCAGTCTGGAAAAAGGCGAAAGAAGAGCGGCTTTGACAACCCCTTCTCGCTGATTGTCAGCCACAGTAGCACCTTCTTGGGGAACTTGGTGTGTGAAATGAACTTCACCTCGGAGCTCACTTCCTTCGTGGGGGAAGTAAAATACGAAGTGCCCTGCCAGTCGTTGCCGTCCAGGGTGAGATAGGTCTCGTCGTTCATCACAACCGCCACGTCGCGATTCGCCGGGAAAATCGAGTTGACCATTTTATTCAGCCGCTGCCGCTGCGTCATTGCCTGCAGCTCCAAAACCAGTGGAAGTGACTTCCGCTTCCTGACATGTATGTTCATGTTCGCCAGGTACTTTTTCACTGTTTGGCTGGTTGAACTGACCTCCCGGCCAAGCGTACGCAGCGATGTAGCCACTTTTTCCTCGGTCTTCCTCTTCAACATCCTTTGGAGCTTCTTGTCGCTCAGGGTCGTCGGCCGTCCGGAACCGGGCTTTCTTTCGATGCTCTGATTGTTGTCTAATAGTGCCAAGATGTTGTAGATGCCGGGAAGGGCGTATCCGGCGTCCACAAAGTGCCGCACGATGTCCGTTTTCGACGCGGCGGGGTGCCGTTCGTTGAACGCGCACACTTCTGAACGGAGTTGCTTCACTGTTTTTGCGATCAAGGTTAGAGTTCGACTGATAGAGCTGTCAAACTTTGTCTGCTGACTCATGGGTTACTATGATTGATGCTGCATGCGTAGTTTCGTCAGTGCGGGTGAAGGTAAACCCATGAAAAATCAGCAATTTTTGTCCATTTTTTTTAAAATGCAAACGTTAGTTTAGATTAAACACAAATCATGCATTGCAATATTCACTCGCTCTCACTTTAAGTTTTCTTGAATTTAAGATTTTTTCTTCGATTGATCAGAATCTAAGAAAAAATATGGGTGTGACAAAAATTTACCTAGCATTGTCTAAACCAGTAGAAGTTAAACAATATGGTACTAAAATAAATCTTTTATATGGTACCAAAATAATTTTTTTTTACAAATTTTAAAGTTTGCTATCTGAAAATTTTATAATTTCTCAGATATGTTCCTTCACAAATACGAAGTGACAATGGAAATCCGTGCATTTGCACTAATTTTGATTATCGTTTAACTTGGTGCTGCGTATTTTCGATACTATTGGCATGATAGTATTGTCTTAAAGATGTGAAATGGAGGAAGTCTTCAGTATTAGAGTGGACACAGTTGTAGTTAGAAGAAAAACGAACTCGGGTAAGCCTCGCTTTGCATTTCAAACGCTTCTCGTTTCCCCCGCATTTTCTCATACTGGTTGGTAGTGTAAAGTTGCATTTGAAATGTGGTTTACCGTTTTTGTCATAACCGCAACATGTACGGCAAAACTTTACCTCCCACCCTGATTGTATTTAATAACCAGGGTAATAGTTTTCCTTCTGTTGCATTCCGAGGGCAAAAGAAAACTCATCTAATCTATCCGTTTATCATTTCTCGAAGCATCCACACCTGAAAGGTTGTGTATCAAGAATCAGATTCAAAGAAATCAATTTCGCTTTATTTACCCTCTTGTTATTTGTCCAATTTCAGAAAATCAAGGCAGCTACCCGTCTCCCATGGCGATGGATGAACACCCCGCCGTCGTTGTTGATTCCCAAGATAACGCGCAGTATGATCGGTTGAAATATTCCGACCCGGAAACGCTGATACGTCATCTGTACTACACGTGTATGAGAAACTTCACCACCAACAACGGCAGCGGCGAGAAATTTCCAGTTGAGCAAGGTATTTCAATCGGTGGATTTTCTTGAGGATAATTTATGTGCTGGAAATCGGATTATTTGCCATTCATTTACACCTTTATGTATTGTAATGTCATTCCAACGGGAAGGAGCAGCTTGCAGATATTATTTAACAGCCGGTGGCAGCTCGGAGAGTGGCTTATTGCTTCCCAAGAAAAATAATCTATTATTATTACAATCTCATTTCGTTTGTTAAGGAAAGGCACCTTTTGGTGAGAAACCATCCAATTTGCAGGAGTTTTGCCAAAAAGATAGGCCGAATCAGCTGGCAGTTTTCGACTGCTCTAAGTAATTCCAACTGTCGAACAGTTTAATTGGAAGATGATATATTTACAAACAGATGCTATTTAACTGTGAAGATGTTGCTTACAAAGTGTTGAATCTTCCGTAAATAACCGTAACTTGGGGGGCAATCGGTCATCATTGCTATTAAGATATTGTTTCTTAAGGATTAGATATTACTCTTGGATTATTATTTTGAATTGAGATTCACTAACGTACACAACGGAAATCTTCTAGATGGATCAGGAATGTTGTATAGTTGACCACTGGAAACGAACGTGTTGGATGTCGACAACGTACAGCAGTCAAGGCCAAGCGCTATAAATCCGCAATCACTAAGTCTTTACAGGCAGAACGGCATTTTTCGGGGTAGAAACATCTGTGTTTAGCGTCCTGGTTCCCAAATTTCGACAGAATGTCAATAACTATTGACGTAGGACTACGTCTGTGTTTTCAATACTGGGGTACACGTTCGAATTGCGAAAATTTGGAGCGTCACGAAAAATATATAGGTTTTGAACGTTTATAACTAAGTCATTTCACGATCGATTTACAAAATGTTTTCACCAATCGATCGGGACATTTTCTACGCTTCGATTCCAATATTTAAATCTATTGATTTATAACAATTCAATTATTGAAATTAACGCAAATTTAAGGTAATGTCGATTTTTTCAGAGTAAATTTACCAAATACACAGTAATTTTCTAGCACAGATTTCATATTTAAGTAACGAACGTCTCCTAGGCAGCCATGAATGTTATATAACGGGTACACCTTAGCATTTTGAATTAGTTTTTCGGTGCTCGTGGAGCTGTGCAGAGTAGGTTCTGCAGTTGGATCGTAGCCAGCAGCAGCACTGGCGAGCAGTCGTTGCCCAGAGAGGCGTTGGTGCCGATGCTCCCGTCAACCTCGCTGCGAGAAACATGGCTGCTGAAGCCTACGATTTGGCGGGAAAAAGCCGCCCATGACAACGAGACAAGAATCAACTACACCTGAAGATGGCCACCCGCAACGACGAGTAGCTGAACCAAGAATACCAAGAAGAAAGCCCAAGTTCAATCGCGAACCATGTTTCTCCCCCATCAACTAAATCCGTCTTTATAGCAAATTTAGCTTAACATACAAAAACCTACTGATGAGTAAATTTGTAAAATAAAAAAATCCTCAGACCGGAACTGAACCTAGAATTTTGTGATTGCCAGGCTTGTGGGCCTCACCACTCCTTATGAACTATGTTTATGTTTGCTTTAAATTTCTGCGCTAGTAAAAGTTCTCCTAAAAAAAGAGAACGTGTAACTAATACAAATTTCCCAATCAACTTCTCCTGATAATTTATTTAAGAACATGAATTCAATTCGCGCCTAGATTATGGTTCATATAAATAACTTCTGAGTACTCCCGTTCAAACCAGACAGCTTTGCAAATGAATATAATAGGGATTAACGCTTGACAAAGAGCAGAAACTGAGGCCAGCAAGCAAAGGCATCTGAATTTGCATATAATGCACTGCACCGGATTCATTGCAACAATTTGTGTCGGAAAAGGACATGCATTCGGCTAATGGGAAGCACAAGAACAGTAAGACGTCGATGGATGGAACTCGAATGAGTTCACATATCAAAGGCCACACCATGGTAGAATGCACCTCCAGTTTAGCGCTTCACTTCAACCTGGTCAATCCTTTATGATTGAGTCCTCACGCATCAAATGGTTGGCAATGTACACGTGTTGCCTTTGAATGGAAAATGGATTCGAATGACCGTCATACATTAAGGTAATCATGCCAACCGGGAAGGTTGACGTTAATGACCAATCAACGAGAGATTCTGCATTCGATTCAGTTGTTAGGGAATTTTCATCCACCTCGCAGCAATTGGCAAATTATGGCGTAGTGGTTAATTACGCATAATGTTACCAAATGATGTATCAACCACCAGTCTTTGATAGATTAAAGTTGGCTACACAAAAACTCTATGGTCGTATTTCCAAGAAAGTAAAATTGGCACGCTTAAAAGCCGGCTTGCGCCATTATTAATTTTATGCAATTGAATTCATCAAAGCAAATAAAAAGTTCAAAAATTTGGGATTTCATTCAATCCTGACTTATAGCAGTGATTTCATTTTTTTTTTTTTAACTCTTTATTTATTCCAAATTTTTACATTATTTTACATTCATATATTAACCTAGGTGATCCTGCTAAGTAATAAACATTTCAACCTTATATGCTATCATTTATATCTAATTGTGTTAATATTATTTTTACTTTGTCTATTCAGTATTTTTAACAGGGTTCCTTTTGCCTGCGTGTAAGAATAATTATTGATTTCTTAAAACTAGTTCTTATCTATAGAGAGAATTGATCATTGCAATTGAAGACTGCAATGATTTTTGTCTAAAATTATGAATTATTTTGTTGGACATTTCTTCTAGAGTCTCAACGTTTGAAATTCTATGTAATTCAATAGTACTGAACCAGGGTGGCAGCTTCAAAATCATTTTCAGAACTTTGTTCTGAATCCTTTGAAGTGCTTTTTTTCCTAGTAGCACAACAACTAGACCATATTGGCACAGCATAAAGCATGGCCGGTCTAAAGATTTGTTTGAATATTAGAAGTTTGTTCTTCAAACAAAGTTTGGATTTTCTGTTTATAAGAGGATATAAACATTTTATATATTTATTACATTTGGCTTGAATGCCCTCAATGTGATCTTTAAAAGTTAATTTTTGATCAAGTATCAGTCCAAGATATTTTACTTGATTTGACCAAGAAATTGGAACTCCGTTCATAGTGACCATATGACTATTACTTGGTTTCAAAAATGCAGCTCTAGGCTTGTGTGGGAATATTATAAGTTGAGTTTTGGAAGCATTAGGAGAAATCTTCCATTTTTGAAAATAATCTGTAAAAATGTCCAAGCTTTTTTTGTAGCCTCCTGGATATAACACGAAGACTTTTTCCTTTAGCGGAAATGCCTGTGTCATCAGCAAAGCAAGATTTTTGACAGCCCTGAGGTAAATCAGGGAGATCTGAAGTGAAAATGTTATAAAGTATTGGCCCAAGAATGCTACCTTGAGGAACACCAGCTCTGACAGGCAATTGATCAGATTTAGAATTCTGATAATTTACTTGCAAAGTTCTATCAGTTAAGTAGTTTTGAACTAATTTCATGATATAAAGCGGAAAATTGAACTTTTTCAGTTTCGCAATCAAACCTTCATGCCAAACACTGTCGAATGCTTTTTCTATGTCTAGAAGAGCAACTCCAGTGGAGCAGCCTTCAGCTTTGTTTGAACGAATTAAATTTGTAACTCTCAAAAGTTGATGCGTAGTTGAATGCCCATGGCGAAATCCAAACTGTTCATCAGCAAAAATTGAGTTTGTATTGATGTGAAGCATCATTCTGTTCAAAATTATTTTTTCAAAAAGCTTACTTATTGAAGAAAGCAAACTGATTGGTCGGTAGCTAGAAGCTTCAGCCGGATTTTTGTCTGGCTTCAAAATAGGTACGACTTTTGCATTTTTCCATTTATCTGGAAAGTATGCCAGATGAAAACATCTGTTAAATAGTTTTACCAAGAAAGACAAAGTACTCTCAGGGAGTTTTTTGATGAGGATATAGAAAATTCCATCATCACCTGGTGCTTTCATATTTTGAAATTTTTTAGTTATAGTTTTTACTTCATCCAAATCAGTTCCCCAAGAATCATCAAAAATATTTTCTTGTGAGAAAATATTCAGATACTCCCTGGAAACTTGATCCTCAATAGGACTTGTAAAACCCAAACTGAAATTATGGGAGCTCTCAAACTGCTTAACAAGTTTTTGAGCTTTTTCCGCATTTGTGAGCAAAATTTTATCACCTTCCTTAAGCGCTGGTATAGGCTTTTGAGGTTTTTTCTAATATTTTAGAGAGTTTCCAGAAAGGTTTGGAACTCGGATCTAATTTTGACACATTATTTTCAAAATGTTTGTTCCTCAGGGCAGAGAAGCGTTTTTTTAATTTGTTTTTGTAAATCTCGCCATATGACTTTCATAGCGGGATCACGTGTTCTTTGATATTGACGCCTACGTACATTTTTTTCAGACGAATCAAGAGCTGAAGATCGTCATCAATTATAACTGAATCGAATTTAACCTCGCATTTTGGGATTGAAGCAGCCCTTGCTCTATTTATTGAGAAAGCCAGAGATTCAAGAGCATTATTAATTTCATATTTTGTTTGCAATGGAACATTAGGATCAAAGTTGTGTTCCATAGATGTTCGATATTGATCCCAATTAGCTCTATGGTAGTTGAAAGTAGAACTGATGGAATTAGAAATGATTTCTTGAGATATTTCAAATGTAACTGGAAGGTGATCAGAACCAAAGTCAGCATGGGTAATCAATTGACTACAAAGTTGACATGAATCAGTTAGGACCAAATCAATAGTTGAAGGAATTCCGGCTGAAGAAAAGCAAGTTGGGCTGTTTGGGTATTGAATAGTGTAGTAGCCTGCGGAACAATGATCAAAAAGTATATTACCATTGGCATTGCTTTGCGAATTATTCCATGAGCGGTGTTTTGCATTGAAATCACCAATAACAAAGAATTTAGACCTATGACGGGTAAGTTTCTGGAGGTCACCCTTGAGCCAGTTCTTTTGCTGACCAGTGCATTGGAAAGGCAAGTAGGCAGCTATAAAAGTAAATTGGCCAAATTTTTGTTTCAACTGAAATTTCCAAAGTTTCAAAAAGCTTTGGTTTCAAATGAAGAAATAGAATGTGATGTTTGATACGCCTATGGACAACGATGGCAACGCCACCACCAGCTCCATTGAGACGATCATTTCGATAAACAATGAATATTCTGGATCTCTTTTGACCTTATGGGCAGGTTTGAGATAAGTCTCAGTTATAACAGCAATATGCATCGGGAGGAACTCTTAAAAATTAAATAGCTCGACATCCTCGTTATCTCTGATGGATAAAGCATTCCAATTCAAAATATTTAATGACTGAAAATCCATTACTGAACTTCAATGTCATGACAATATTATTGGCAAATTTAATACCAGTTTGCCGATAGCTTCAAACATGAAATTCGCTTTTAGCATATCGAAAGTTGTCGTGTCGATTAACGATTACTGTAAAAATTCTAACTTGGAGCGGATATGTTACTCTAAATCAAATTCATCAGAAGTCCCGTGGAAATTTTGGTTTTGGTTTCTACCCGCTGCAACGGCAGCGTAGGTAGGTCCATTTACATGTTGAACATTGTTAACAACACGGTTGGGTAAGAATGAAGGGTTTGAAGATTGAACCCTCTGGGTACCTGCAGGTATCTAAATAGTATTTACTTCCTCGTTGAGCGTTTGAAGTTACAGTTGCGGATGGAAAAACCTGTCCCGCTGTTTCTACCGACGGTTTGGTAGGAATTAGTTCTTTGCTGATCGTTGTTAACAGCAGCAGAATAAGTAGTAGCTGGTCGGGAACGTATATTGTTTCCTACCTGGCGTTTAGCAGCTGACTGAAAAATTGCTTTGCGAGTGTTGCACTTCCAAAAATTTGATTTATGGTTTTTACGACAATTTGAACATTTGAATTTTTGAGGATCTTTCCTTCACAGGACAGTCGTCCTTAGTGTGTGAGAATCAACACAATTCATGCATTTCGTATTAACCATATGGCATTGCTTTGTTCCGTGATCCCATCCTCTAGTACTTACGGTATTGGGTGAGGCTTTGGACCCCTCCCCTCCTCCCTTCTCCCCCTTCTTCCCTCCCCCCCCTCTTTTTCTCCTTTTTATTACTCTTTTTTTCCCCCCTCTCCTTCCCCTTCTCTTTTCTTTACTTCCTTTCTCTCTCTTTCTTCCACTTTTTTTTTATTATCTTTTTATTATTTATTTTCATTTTTTCTTCATCTTTTTATTTATTCTCTTTTCTTCTCTTTTTGCTTTTTCTTCAAATTTTCTTTTCCAGTTTTATTTACTTTATACTTCTCTCTCTCCCCTATATTTTGTTTTCTTGCTCTATTTCCTAAATTTTTGGTATTTCTTTTTTTTTCCCTCCCTCCCTTTTTCTTATATTTTTCGTTTCTCTTTCCTTTTTCCCCGTCTCCCTCCCCCATTTTTCCTTTATATTTTTCTCCCCTTTCTTATTTATTCATTATTTTCCTCCTTCTCTTCCTCTTCCCTTCTTTCCTCCCTCTTACCTTCCTCCTTCCTTTCTATTTTTTTTCTTATCATTTTATGTTTATTTGTAATCATATCATCCGACAACATGGTCTTAATGAAATCTTAATGTATAATAATAATACTAGTTATTAGCTAAAAACACGCATTGAGCGTAACTGTTCTTTAAATGTGTTAGTTGACAAATTAAAGTCGAAAACATTCGACAAGTAACCTGCCTGAAAACGTCTGGAATTGGAGTTGAGATGATCAATCGAGCCTTATGTCGTATTTATTGTCCTTGGTTGTAGAAATTGCCTGGATCGAAGAACACGTTGAGGAGCATAAATCTGCAAACGCTCAAGCAATGCTGCACTGTTAATTTCCGCACGAAGTATTTTTGCTCCAAATACAGCTTGATCCACCAAACGGCGATTTTGAAGCGTTTCAATGCCCAGCAAAGCACAGCGATCTGCATATGGGGGTAGATTTAAAGGGTCACGCCAGGGCAGATTTCTAAGAGCAGACCTCACAAACCTCCGCTGAATGGATTCAATCCTAGTGATCCACACCGCTTCGTAAGGGGACCAAACAACTGATGCATACTCCAGAATAGACCGGACGAGCGAGCAATACAGAGCACGTAGGCACAAGGGATCATCAAAGTCATGAGCAGTTTTTAGAATGAAGCCTAGCTGACGGTTGGCTTTGTCAATTATTTCCGAATAATGCATCTTGAATGTCATTTGCGCGTCAAGAAGCACTCCAAGGTCCTTAATTTTATCAACACGTTCCAGTTGCTCCCCATGCATCGTGTAGTTGTAGTGAATAGGCATTCTACAGCGATGGAACGATATTATAGAGCATTTGGAGACACTCACTTTAAGGAAGTTGTGGCTACACCAAGAAGCAAAAAGGTCAATAAGCTCTTGAAGTCGTCTGCAATCAGCTTCTCGTCGGATGACAAGAAAAACTTTCAAGTCATCAGCATAAATGAGCAACCCACCGCTTACCAGAACGTTTACGACGTCATTGAAAAACAATACGAATAGTAGAGGACCCAGATTGCTCCCTTGGGGCACGCCGGACAGGGGAGAAAACCAGCTGGATTGCGTTATACCAATTTTAACACTCAATAGTCTGTTGCCTAAGTATGATCGAAGCCACTTACACATTCTGTTTGAAACTCCCAGTCGTTGCAGTTTTGCCAAAAGGATCACGTGGTTTACGGTGTCAAAGGCAGCTTTTATGTCAGTGTAAACTGCGTCAAGTTGCGCTCCAGCATCCATTGCTGCAATGGCAGTCGTCGCAAATTCGCAAAGATTACTATTCACCGATCTTTTGGGGCAAAACCCGTGCTGGCAAGAGCTAATGTAGTTTCGACACGTGCTTAGCAAAACTTCGTTGACAATGGATTCAAAACACTTGGAGCCAGCTGCCAGCGATGTTATACCTCGGTAATTAGAGATGTCGGTTTTATCTCCTTTCTTATGTACAGGAAGCATATACGATGACTTCCATGCGGAAGGAAATTGTTGAAATTGGAGAGATTTGTTGAAAATAGCTTGAAGAGGCGCGGTCAGCATACCACCACATCTTTTAGAGACGCACGAAGGAACGCCATCTGGACCTGGGTTGTATGATAGCATCACTTCAGAAATGTCAAACACATCCAAGTTTATCACATCTCTCGGTACAAAATTCAGAGCCAATCTTATTTCATCTATCGATGGAACACAGTCTTCAAAAATGCTAGCGAATATTTTAGAAAACAGTTCACACTTCTGCTCTGCAGTGCGAGCATGAAGGCCACCTAGGTGCATCGAAGTTGGCAGACCATTTTCTTTACGTTTTGAATAAACGAAGCTCCAGAAGCGTTTTGGGTGCCCCCGAAGATCATCTTGCCTCCTTTTTACGTAGCATTTATACAAAAATCGATTGTATCCTCTATAGAGACGACTCGCTACATCGAATTGGCGTTTTGTGAATGGACATCTCCATTGACAGTACTTCTGCAACAATCTGGAGCGATTCCTGCGCAAAGCGCGAAGTTGAGCATTGGACCAAGCCGGTTTCCTAGGGGGTCTTTTGGGTGGTACAGCTTGCATGATACAGGAATGGAGAATTCTGGTAAAAGCATTCGTGGCGCTGTTGGCGTCAGGACTCGACAACACCTCAGACCAATCAGTCTCCGACAGCAACTGGTTCAATCTAACATAATTTCCACGCCGAAAGTCACGCCCAGTGAAGTCATCATCATTGTTAAACGATACTGCAGGCAGGCGTATTGCGGTGAAAGTCAGGGCAGGAAGATAGCGATCAATGGGAACGACCTGCTCTGGTGCTTCAGCTACTCTTCCTTTTATCATGCTCGTATCATCGGACAGTACTAGATCAAGAATACGACCGGAGCAATTATTGAGCAGGTTGCGTTGTCGTAACCCTTGGAAGGCAATAGTATCGAGAAGCATATGACCAGCAATAGAAATTAGGGATTGTTGCGGGTCGACAAAAGCAAATTCGTCATTGTTGTTTTTCTTCCAGACCAGTCGAGGCTGATTAAAATCTCCGAATAAAATTATTGCACTCGTGTCACTCCTGCTTCGATTGACTTCAGACATTGCATCGAGATGATGCTGCATAAATGAGCTATTTTGATTTTTGTCCGGGGGTATGTATAGTGCTCCTATCAACAACACCACAGGTTTTAAAGTAATTCTGACCCACAATTGCTCAACATTAGAACCAGTAGAGAGCTGGATGGCCGATGATTCAAAATAATTTTTCACGGCAATCAACACGCCACCTCCATGTCGGCGCATTCCGTTTGTACCGCAGCGGTCCACACGAAAAACACAATAATCGCCATCAAAGAGCTGCTGAGAAAGTATACGGTCGTCAAGCCAGGTTTCCGTGAAGACGTAGACGTCGTAGTCCAGTTCTGACGTAGAATGAAACACCTGATCAATCTTTGTCCTTAATCATCGAACATTTTGATAATAAATATTTAACACCGATGATGAATCAGCTGCGGCAGTGGTGATAACAGGAGGTACATGCACGTCCTGTGCAGTAACTGCAACTTGAAGAAGTATCAGGAAGAGAAATATCGCGATTTGAAACGTACATGCCTGGCAACACAGGCTGGAAGACCCTTTCACCAAACTCGACCACAGGACCAGGACGTCTTTGATGGCAGGATACGGCAACAGGCATGACTGGGTCGGATGGCTCCAGGGCTTCCAAAGCACTGTACACATTGCGTCCTGGTGTATCCAAATTTGTTTGAAGTGCATCAATATCACAGGTTTCCGCTGGAAAACTCGAAGGTCTTGTATCATCAGAAATAGCTTCATCGATTCGGCATTGAAAACTTTCGGAATCAACTTGGGAAACTTGCAAGCTGTCAATTATTGCAGAGCTGTAATTTTGAGAAGCATCAGAGACAGAACGTCCTATAACACACGCATACTTGCCTGGAAGTGCAGGCTGGAAGACCCCTTCCAAACCTCCGTAAACAGCACCAGTACGACTAAGATGACAGGAAACAGAACGTTGAAAGATGGGTACGGTTGATGACTCGACTGTTACGGGATCGAAAGGGGCTTCCAAAGTGCTTTTTGCGTGCGCCCTGGTGAAGATGAGGCTGTTGGTCTTATACATTCGTGCGGGATAGCTCCATTACCATAGGTTGTGGCGGGGGTTTCGTTTCCAAAGGTGCCGTAGATGTTAGTTTGACGATTTGTGCACCGTTTTTTGTTCGATTATCTTCAAATTCACGAAATCGAACATTTTCTGGCCATGAATCACTAGAGAGAGCTTTTTTTTTGAACCTCACATCAATTCCAATTTTGAATGATACGAACTGGAGCAAATTGAGGTCCTTTCCTTTAGGAACTAATTTAACCACTCTAGGCGTTGTGTTAGCTAAATCAAGGCACTCACTTACCAGTGAGGCGATCTGATTCTCCGTAGTATCCGGATAGAAAGCTGAGAGATAGATCCAAATCAACTGATCATCAGCACGGCGATCAAGGTTAACAGTCTTGATGGCATTAGCTGCTTTAGAACCAAAATTGTTCGAAACGATGGGGAAGGTAATTGAATTTCCGTCATTTGCTCTGCGACGCTTTAACGTACTGACCGGAGTACCAGTGCGATTCACGTTTGGCCAAGCATTAGGAGTAACAAAGGGAGAAACTGTACTCGATTCACCGTCCACTTTTGCCGCCAGTGAATCATCTCGATTTGGTGTCACTGTAACCTTATATGTTGACAGTCCGGCTCGTTTCTTTGCTCTTTGCTCTTTGTTGTATGGTACTTTCCCAATTGGTTTCCGATATCTCTGATAGAAAGGATGGGATTGCGTTTGAAAATGCTGGCCACTATTCTTCCGGCCACTGCGGCTTCCTGGTTTCGATTTCCTCCTTAATTCGGTTTCCTGGCAGTCGTCAGACGTTCTCCGAACACTTTTATAACATTCGTCACGGTTAATTTGGCAATATTAAGTGATTTTGCGAAGTCGGCGTGAGAATAATTTGAATTTTGCTTATGCGTGGGCAAAATTTTGATACCCTGCTTTTCTTGCTTCGACGCCATTTTGAAAACTGAATAGAAAAAAACAAAAACAAAACAGAGTCAACAGTCCGTACGCATACACCTAAAAATTAAATGTACGACTAAAAAAACTCCGTCATATTTGAGTCGACCAAGTTTTGACCGTTCCACCCTTTAGTGTGTTTCATTCCAAAAAAGGTAAAGAAACAGACCAGCCCTGGCACCTGGTAGTTGAAGTTAAACTACCACAAGCTTTTGCCAGTGCCCAAGGGACTTTAGAATGAAGGAGAAGTTTAAAACAAAAAAGTTTCTCAAGAAGCCATTTTGAGCTCATTTTCAAAACATTGATTATTCTCAAGAAAACACATATGATATGAAATTATGATTTTTAGGCCAATTTTGAACAAAAAACTGCAGGAAATTAACTTCATAAGTATTACCGTTTTCGAGATATTTCAAATTTAATTTTCTTTAAACCAAAAAAAAAAACATTTGTGTTTCGGCAATTTTTGAAATTGCCTACAATTTACTCTTGAACATCAGGACAATCGGACGAGCTGTAGGAAAGTTACCGTAAGGATGTTGCATTAATAAACTTTCAAAAAAATAAAATAGAAATAATACGTGATGATGCCAGTTCACTTTGGCGTGACTTCTCAGTTTAATCTTAATGAAAAATGTTAAATTTTATGAAAATAATGTCAAAATACAGTACATTTACCACCAACGGTCTCAGGTAACTTTTTTCTTCTTTCTGTTGAAATGTGAAGTCGATTAACAACGTCTTGATGGCTTCCGTTCAGCAAACTTTTAAATAATCACCCATAGTTGGGCAAACTCCTTTCATTCTGCCTGGAGGTTTTTAAGTCGCTAAATATTCTGAATAGTTTATTTCTCATAAATGATAAGACAAGGCTTTGTTAATAAAATTGCTTGCTTAACTGTTACTGATTACATTACACTGATAAGCAATTTCATTTTAAAGGCTGACTAAAAGTAAATTGATAGGCCCCTCGTGCGCCGCTAGCACGCCTCTAGTGATGGGAATCAAACAATTTTGACAGTGGTTTGTTTACACGCTAAGAAAAAAGTACCCAGCGGAGCACTTAAGTGTAGGAAGCCAACGTTGGGTATAATCATGTTTACCTAGTGTTGGGTACAAATAACTTACATTTGGGTTAAATTCTACCTTAAAATAAGTAATTTGTACCCAACGGTACATGACGGTCAAATACCGTTGTACATGACGGTCAAATACCGTTGTACCCAACGGTAAACATGATTATACCCAACCTTGGCTTCCCACACTTAACTGCTCCGTTGGGTACTTTTTTCTTAGCAGGTACACTTCTATAGATAACAACTGGTGCATGTTTGATCAAAGTTGTCGATCGCGTTCAGAAATAACGTCAAATGGAACTCGAAAGAAGAGAAAATATTGTGCACAAACACCTGGAAAATCTGGAGTGCTCCGGTTCCAAGCTGGCTAAAGTGCTGAAGATGCCGAAAACAATAGTTTGTCGAGTGCTCAAAACTAACAAGGAAACCCTAAGTGTGGTAGGAATCAGCGGACCTACGAAAAACTGAAACTAGGGATCATCAGCGACGCAGCAAGGTGTTGAGGTGCGTTAAAGCCAACTCCGGTCATTCGATCCGAGATGTGGCCAGAAGGAACAACGCCAACTTTCAAACGGTGCGTGATATCTTTGTCGTACAAAGCCAGTAAACATCCAAACCGGCACATAATGCAGAATTCCAAGGCCAAAAAGTGTGCAAGGCTCTTATACGACTGTGTTTCGACGACAGACAAGGGCTGCACTTTGATCGATGGTGAAACATACGTCAAACTCGATTTTCAGCAGCTTCCCGGTCAAAAGTTTTACATCGCGACTGGACGTGGGGGATGTGCTGGGTAGATTTAGGGGCTTATTACCGTTTTCACATCACGGTGAAAACAAAAAATCTTACTACGAATGTCACCCAAGCGAAAAAATAAGGAAGAGTTCATCCGAGGTGACGGTTCGAATGAACTCGGTGTTATTATGGTTGCCACGGCACCATCACGCCAACGAAAAAAGTGACGCAAACCGTAGATTTTCTGAGGGCTACTACGATTTTCACTTCCACCTCACGGAGTTCATTTTTGATCACGGTGATACCAACAATAGCATAAAAAAAGTGAGGTGATGTGTAAGTGAAGTGAAAGTGATAGTGAAGGTGACAACCGTAATAAGCCCCTTAAGTTCGTGTTTACGACAAGTTCGCGAAGCAGGCCATGATTTGGCAAGCGATTTGCAGTTGTCGCCTGAAAACGGAACCATTCGCCACATCTTCGACGATGACGACATCCCAAGTTTACATCGAAAAATGCCTGAAAAAGCGTGTACTGCCGTTCATCCGCAAGCATAGGGGTAAAATCATCTTTTGGCCCGATTTGGCCAGCTGCCACTACTCCAAGGTGGTTCTGAAGTGGTAAGCTGCCAGCAAGATCGATTTTGTCCCCAGGCTAACAAATCCTCCGAATTGCCCGGAATTTCGACCAATCGAAAAATACTGCGCAATTTCAAAGCAGCGACTTCGACGAAGCGGCGAGGCAGTCAAGGACATCCAGCTAACTGAATAACGAATTACAGGTCTTTTTGTGCGCACCAATTTACTTTTAGTCAGGTTTTAAATGTCGAATCAGTCGTTGTATCTTGTGGATTTTCGGTACATATTTATGATACGGATTTTGAAAAGTGTGCTTCGAGTTATTCCCTTCATTAACCTAATTTGTAGTCTATCATCTATACCTATGCAACAATTTCAATCATTTTTGATCACATTCAAAATTACTATTTTATCTTGAAAGCCTTTACAGACATGTCTGTAAATTTGGCACGTTCTTTCTGCATGACGTTTCTCTTGAATGGATCACTTATAAACTTAATCCCATAACTCTTTTACAAGCTTTTCAACCCCACAAACCATACTGGAGATTGAACTGGGGTTTGCACCGGCATTCTAGATGAAATGTTTACATATTTAGAAATTAATCCACAGGGTTTGATCAATGACATTACATCGTGTGTCATGCCATGTGGTTTTTAATTGGTTAGTTCCACTTGAACCAATATGATGAGATATCCCGCCATAGTGGTAGCTACCTGAAAAATAGGTTTGGTTAAACTTCACCTTTATCAGCTAATTGGACCACTAAGTCAAGCCATTTTCTCGTCACTTTATCCAACACTATATTAAATTTCACTTTATTTCTTTTCATTACATTTTTTTATGTTATAGAACGAATCGTGGAACGCATCAATGTTTCCTTCTTATTCCGAGGTTGTAGACGAAAGACTCTATAAATATTGTCTGATTACGAAATTCAGATTGCTTGACTAAGTGGTCCATCTGAATACTCTCATACATTGTAGAGTAGCGGCATACCGATGGAAAATCCAAATATTTCAATGTCCAAGTTATGATGCAGTAATTCCAGGGAAAATAATTCAATCTGAAATAAAAATGCTTGTTAACATCATTTTCCAATCCAACATACAATATGGAACTCTTACGCTGAGCTCGACTTCTTGACTAACGTCTGATTCAAGAAACTCATTCAACAAAACGCCCGTTCGTTCCGCCTAGGAAAAAGTTCTTTATTTCCAAAAAAAATAATTACGTTAAAAACTAACCCTTCGTTTTAATTGTTCGCAAAAAGCAGCCGTGCAGAAGAATCTATAGAGCACACTTAACACGTAAATCACTGCACCAATATAGCTGCCATAATTGATACCGTGGCCACTTCTCAGGTCACGCACGAAAGACCTGTAGGTATAGTAGATCTGCAAAGCAATGCTTCAATTAATTCAGTTTTCCAATTTGATTAATCACCATGATTCTACCGCGATGATGACTGATAGAAAATCGTGAATCATTTTTAGAAGCATCGGAAGTTGAAATATTCCCGTAATTTGCTCTAATTTGCTACTAGCTAGTCGGTGTAGAAGACAGACACGATGCAGTTCCTGCGTCACCGTCTTGCATATTTTTGACTTTCTCGCTTTGTGTGTTTTCCAGAATGTTAGATTTTTATCGAAATCACTGAGCAACCGAATGGCAAGGATGACTCGATGGTTTAGGTTTCTGAACAACATTGATCCAAATATGACAAAACTTTCGAACAAACTACTGATTGTCACCATAAGTATTTCAAACAGCATATATAGTATCCATAACAGCCGTGAATCTTCTGCCGAGTATATGAACATGAGACCGTTTGACAGCAAATAAAGACCTACGTCACCGATCAGAAATTTGCGTCGAAATTGGCGTAGTAGTTTATATTCCAGGCTTCTGTTACCGTTGATTAGTATAGCGTGTAAAACGTAGAGCTGGTTTAAATTTACTGTAAATTGGGTCAGTTTTAGTAAAACTAATAGATAGCATGACGTTACGCTGAAGTAGTTGAATACAACTTGCATAATGCTGAGTGCAAAGTCGAGTCTCCGAAAATTGATTGATCGAGCAATGAATTGGTAATAGATGTATGGTGGAATGCAAATAGCTGAGGTTAGTAAGATGGTTGTCCATAACAGGAGCCATTTTGATGGTTGAAATGTTTTCCTCTGAGTGTCACAGGTGAACGGCAAGTAGCCAGAGAGCCGAAAAAAATTAAAGAGGTCTGCCAAATGATTGTTCCGGTCACCAGACATGTCGTCTACGGAATGATGGTAGATTCAAACTAATGACGTTTCTTCCACACTCGTTTTTATGTTTGATAAAATCGTTGAGAGATATCAATCGAATCCGGTTGATATGCTTTGAATGAGTATTATGAGTGATGGGTTACGGATTTTTATTGTGCTTTTATTTGATGCGCTCACGATATTAGAAGGAATACATGACATTATTATTTGGCTGTCATCTAGTTTCCATCAAAAGGACTGCTTACATTCCAGCTATAAATGCAATGCGGGAAAGGTACTAAAAGCGCAATGTTTGTCTTTTTTCGTAAACAGCGACAACATTTATTACCGTATTGTTTTCAATTCAACAGGAGGCAGGCTTACTAACAAAATAAATAATAATGTGTTTTTAAGCTTTTGTGGGCGGAATTTTCACGCAGCATGCATTGGCGCAAAACTAGACTGGAACTATGTGCTCCCACTTTGCCAGCAGTGATCTACTCGAAGTGGTAGATTTACGAAAAGAAATTGGACAAACAGATGGAGTTCCAACATAAAATAATCAATCTATCAATCAATGAAGCGATGGTCGCAACGGTTGACATCGCTGGAACAGCACTGGCTTGAAGGTGCTAAACATAATAAATAAAATAACATAATCATGTTCAACACCTTGGCTGAGGATCCGAATCATGTATTGTTAGCTTTGACTGCTTACCTAGTGCGTGAGGTTGCTCGTGATTCCGGTAGTGTAATTGCTGAGTCCATCAGATACAAAAGTTGAAGACACACTAACAGGCAGATAGTTCTCATGTGAAATGATTGTACCACATGTATTTGTGTTTCCTTCCATAGGAAGGAGGGGTCTCAAACCACCGTAGAAACATTTCTCGCCTTGAGAAACTTCTACATGCCAAATTTGGTTCCATTTGCTTGATTAGTTCTCGAGTTATGCAAAAAAAAATCTGTTTCATTTGTATAAGAGCCATCCCTTTCTGATAGATGAGGGGCCTCTTACCACCATATAAACATTTCTTGTCTCCAAAAATACCCACATGCCAAATTTGGTTCCATTTGCTTGATTAGTTCTCGAGTTATGCAGAAATTCGTTTTTCATTTGTATGAGAGCCCCCCCTTTCAGACAGGGGAGGAGTCTCGAACCATCATAAGAATCTTCTCCGGCCCCAAAAACCCCTGCATACCAATCATAACAGTAGGGATAATTCTCATGTTTGGTTTAAATTTGTGTTTCATTTGTAGAGAGAGAGGAGGGGTCTCGAACCACCGTCTATAGACACATTTCTTGCCATCAAAACCCCAATAGGCCAAATTTGGTTCCATTTGCTTTATTAGTTCTCGAGTTATTCGGAAATTTCAGTTTTTTTATATGAGAGCTCCCCCCTTCAAGAAAAGGAAGGGCCTCAAACCACCATAGAAACATTTCTTGCCTCCAGAAAACTCCACATGCCAAATTTAGTCCCATTTGATTGATTAGTTCTCGAGTTATGTAGAAACTTCTGCTTCATTTGTATGGGAGCCTCCTCTTCCAGAGAGGGGAGGGGTCTCAAACCACCATAGAAACATTTTTTGCTTCTTAAAACGCTCACATGCTCAATTTGGTTTCTGTTGCTTGATTAGTTCTCGAGTTATGCAGAATTGCGGGTTTCATTTATATGGGAGCCCCCCTTTTAAGAGAAGGAAGGGATCTCAAACTATCATAAGCACCTTTTCCAGCTCCAAAAACCCTTGTATACACAATTTCACGCCAATCGGTTCTGTAGTTTTCGAGTCTATAAGGTTCAGACAGACAGACAGACAGAAATTGATTTTTATGTATATAGAAATCCTGCCTCGAAAAACCCCCACATGCCAAATGTGGTTTCTTTTGCTGGAATGTGTGTTTCATTTGTATGAGAGATCCCCCCTACTTCAAGAGATGGGGGGGGGGGGGGTTTGAGCTACCAGTGAAACATTTTTTGCCTTCAAAAACCTCCACATGCCATTTCTTTCCATTTGCTTGATTAGTTCCCGAGTTTTGCAGAAATTTGTGTTTCATTTTTATGGGACCTCCCCTCCATTATGTCTTAAGAGGGCGGAGAGGCCTCCAACCATCATAGAAACATTTGTTGCCTCCAAAAACCTCCACATGCCAAATTTGGTTCCGTGCTTGATTAGTTCTCGAGTTATGCTAAAATTTGTGTTTCATTTGTATGAGAGCAACCCCCCCCCATCCTTTCAGGGGAGGAAATCACACCAAAAACACAACGAAAAAATATTGGGCACACCAAACCAAAAACCCACTTTTCTCACAAATTTTTTTACTCCCTCAAAAAAAAAAAAATAAATAACTCCCCTCCCCCCCCCCCCACCCCCCACTACCCACCACCCCCCCATATTACCCCCCCCCCCCCCCCCCCCCCCTCCTATCCTCCCCTCCCCAAAACAACAGCCCCCCCCGGAATCGAGCATGGTTGCCACTTTTATGGTTTAAGGTTGAAGACTTCGTAATTATTTATCGAAATCAATGATTGCATTATCCTTGTATTGGTAAATCTATTTGAACATATGTGTGAGGAAATGAAAATCAAAATCTAGTCTTAAGCTTACCACTACACGTGTATCCTTGTTTAAGACATGTGTTTTCGTGGGAAGTATTGAAATTATCTGCAATATATTTATTTTAATAACTCACGAGGTGAAATTGCTTGCGTATAGCTTTTCGATAAATGGGTTTTCATGTCAAATATGCTGAAAAATTAACCATCGGGTATACAACAAAAGAAATTACGACATTGGTCAATGAAAATATTCGTTAAATTAAAATCGTACCCGTATTTGTTATGCCAGCTGTGTCCTTCATTATGCTGAAGAGCGGGAATCCATACACGGTCCGGTTGAGAAAATCTTTCGGGTTGGAAATTTTCTCGACTTCCTTGGGCATAGAGTATTATTGTGCTTATCACACAATATACAAATTCATGAATTGTGTTAGTATCGAAAGCTCTCAATTAATAACGGTGAAAGTGCATCGAGAACCTTAAGTTGTGAGTAGACAATAAGCTAATTGTGAAAGCATTAAGCTTGACAAGTCAAAGAAGCAGGAAAAGGTCTGAAAAAAGCATCGAAAATTTTCAAATTTTGTTGCACCATTACTTGCATGAACAAACATCTTCCATAGTGCACTGAGGAAACAACCCTGCTGAGGATGTGCTCTTCTATAAGGCGGAGGAGTCTCAAACCACCATAGAAACATTTCTTGCGTTCAATAACCTCCACTTGCCAAATTTGGTTCCGTTTGCTTGATTAGTTCTCGAATTACGCAGAAATTTGTATTCCATTTGAATGGGCCCCCCCTTCAGAAAGAGGAGAATCACCTTAAAAAGATTGATTGCCTTTTTTCCACTCATCAGATTCAACGGTAGAAAAACATTTGAAAATTTGTTCACTAAATAATTCCCCAGTTGATAATGGTGCACAATTCCATTTAACATTTTCATCTTCACGTTCTTAATAACAATCACTACTCACTGGATCTTCGACAAACAGAACACATTGATCCGTTGATGAGTGTCGAATATTGATCCAGCGATAAATATTCTTCCTGATCACTCCCGCTCAACTGTTCCTGCGCAAACCACTTCGTTGCTTCGAAAGTTAGCGGCGCCCGTTGTGCTTTCCTTTTCTGCGACATAACCGGAATTAATTTCAATTATTGACAAAGTTACGCTCGGTCTGTGCACAGATTGTTTACAAATTGATAGGAGGAAACTGGGCGGAGCGAAAATATCAGCTGACGAGCATAGTTGCCAACTCAGGGAAGAATATTATTTCTTTCAAAATTGTTGCTCATGATAGATTATGTTATGTAGCAAATAAGCGAATATTTTGCTTCCAACTTAATAAATATATCATAAGACATCGAAAAACATCTGATACAACATGCTTTGTACAGATGTATCTCAGTTTTTGAACATGCCAAAACCCATCAGTTAAAAATATCAAGATGTAAATCTGGCAACTGTCGATGATCGATGATTCTCTGGCTCGCTTGAAGCGTAATGTGTGTGCTGTCGAAAGTGTGGCTTATATTGTTGAGAATCTCGAAGTTGCAATGCGCTCAAATGGATTGTGAATTTTTACTTGGGGCGCGAGTGATTTTACGAGTTGCGCTATTCTGCTACATTGACAATACAGTGGCCTGGCTTGTTTCTCGTTTGGAAATTTCGGAAGCAGTTTTCTCATTTATAAGTGCTTGAAGGAACAGGGCTGGTAGCAAGTCACTTTTTAGTGACTTGGTCACTATTTTGAGTCTAGTCACTAAAAAGTCACTATTTGCATCCAAAAGTCACTAAAGTCACTATTTTCAGGAAAATGGTCACTAAAGTCACTATTTTCGCACCGCCGATTGTAAAAAGTTTAAAAAAATCAGTTGTACCTATTGTTCACTAGTCAACCAAATTAAGCTAGCTGGTCACACTATATAAAAGTCGAGAAATATACACCAAAAAACTAGATGCCCTGGCGAACGCTGTCCCGCCTCTACCTCAATTGAACTTGTCAAATGCAGAGCGCTGGTTGGTCACAGCTCTCTAGATTAGCTTGAATGCGACGCACGTGGTTCCATATTACATCATCTTTCATTATTTTTACAATTTTCCAGCTATTTCATAATAATTTTTCATATTTCTATACATATAAACCCTGTGAACCCCATGACGAATCGAACGGGATAGGAGTAAAACACTTAAAAAGTTTATCCAATATGCAATATGTTTATCCAAAAGAATCAAGTCATTTTTGATTTACACTCACTTTTTTTTTTAAATATTTTGTTAGATTCAGTTTTTTCAAAAGCGGACTACTCTTTTGGTATCCAAATAGTCGAGAAAAGTGGGAACGAATTGTATATCAGATAAAGGACTTATTTTCGGTTACTCGCTTAGTAATTCTGAATCTAGATTTGATTGTTCGTATCCCGACAGTCAAGCGAACTCAATTCGATCATAGGTGAAATCGGGATGCAGTGCAATTCGACCAGTTTATAAAAGCGTTATGATTTCAAAGTTCCATTAAAACTCGTATATTGAAATTCCATATTTTTTCTAGGAAATTTCTGAGACAAATATTCTTAGTTTATGATACAGTAGATTCAAAAAAAAATCATAATTCATCAATTATTTAAGTTTATTCTGTCTTTGATTGACTTCTGTTGAACCGAATGTTTCTTGGCAAAGTTGTAAAACTTGTTAGGTAGAATTTGATCTAAATTTGTTTGATAAAGTTTATGAGCTATTGATAAGCCATTTGATCTATTTCAATGCTATTTTCTAAGGATTCTTCTAAAAGGAAGAACCACTCATACATCTAATGTACGCTGATCTAGAAAGGTTGGTGCGAAACATCGTCGGTTGAGTTTGTAAGCCCAATGTGTGGCCCGCGAATACTTCACTTTCAGAGGACATTTTGGATAATATTGAGAACTTGCTACCTGTGGAAAAAGTTTATGTTGGGGAGGAAGCAATGGCAGAGCTGGTCAAATTAAAGGAGATCGACAAACTCCACTTTTTCAGCAATGCAAGAAGCATTACGTTGCTGCTGGTAAGCACGTAATCAAAAACTACAAGGTACAGCCCCATTGGGTTGTTCGGAATGATGACGTAGGACTACGATACCAAATGTAAGCCATTTATTTGGTACATTGCAATGTTTTTTGAATAAACCCTTTCAGGCCTAATTTATACAAGCAATTTGGTGAATTCTGATTGATTTGGTGCTCAATAACATTAAAAGATTGAAAAAACTGGGAAATATATTTTTGAGATGTGCTGGGTTGTCCAAACTGCCCAAGAGTGCAGAACTTAAGATCTACAGTTGTAACAGTAGCTTTATCCGCTATTCAATGTTATGTTATGTATTCAAACATATTCAATGAATGTCCTGGGAGACCAACTGACATTATGAGATAATATTGGGATATTATATGCCAAACAAACTAACTTAACTTTGTATAGCCCATAAAGCTATTGTTACAATTGTAGACCTTAAGTTTTGAAGGATTGTTTGGATGACCTGAAACTAACAAGGTATGTGGACGTTTCAGAATATTCATTGAATATGTTTGAATATTTATCATAGCTTTGTATAGCCCAAAAGGCTACGGTTACTACCGTTTGTCTTAAGTTCTGAACTCAAGGTCAGTTTTTATGAACCTTAACATCCCGAGATAATCTGATAATGACTGGTGAGCTTACAGAATGTAAGCTCTGTCATTGAATGTGTTTGAATGCATATCGTCACCTTTCATAGATTATAAAGCTAACTTTACGACTATAGATCCTATATTCTGAACTAAAGGGCAGTTTTGATTGCCTAGAACATCCCAAGATATCTCATTATATCGGTTGACCTTTCAAAAGACTCAATTAATTTGGTCAAATACATATTGTTACTTTGTTTAGTGCAAAAAGCTGTAGATTTTAAGCTACAATTCAAGACTTAAAATCTTTAGCTGTAGTTTTTAGGTTTGGAATTCCAGGAAAGTTTGAATAACCTAGAACATCCGAAGATTATCTGATAATGTCTGTTGTTCTTCCAAAATATTCAATGAATATGTTTCAATACACATGTATACTTGTATATTTCAATAGCTTTGCACAGCCCAAAAAGCTTTTGTTACAACTGTAGGTCCTATGTTCTGATCTCAAGGATAGTTTGGATGACCTAGAACATGTCATATTGCATTATAATGTTTTTTGACTTTAAGAATGTTAATTGAAAATGATTGAATATTTACTGTAACTTTGTATTGACTAAAATGTACTGTTACAACTGTAAATCTTAAGTTCTGAACGCCAAGACAGTTTGGATGACCTAGATCATCCCAGTATTATCTTCTTGTGTATTTTTACGTTCGAAAATATTCACTGAAAATACTTGAATACGTGACGTAACTTTGAATAGCCCAAAAAACTACTGTAACTACCGCAAATTGCAAGTTCTGAACTCCAGGATGGTTTGGATTACCTAGATGAGTTAAAAAATAGTTATAAAATAATGACTGTTGACCTTCCAAAAGATTCATTGAATATATTTGAATACATCTGGTCACCATATATAGCTCAAAAACTACTGTTAAAACTGTAGATGTTATGTTTTGAACTTGAGGACATTTTGGAGTACCTAGAATATCCCAAGATTGTCGCATTATGTATGTTGGCCTAACACGCTATTCAATCAATATGGTTAAATACATATCGTCCCTTTGCATACTCCAAACACCTACTGTTACTGTAGATCGTATGTTCTAAACTCAAGGACAGTTGGGATGACCTAGATCACCCCCGTTTATATCATAATGTTTTTTTTCCCTGTCGAAAATATTCACTGGATATGGTTGAATACGTAGCGTAACTTTGTATAGCCCAAAGAGCTTTAGTTACTACTGTAGATCTTAAATTCTGAACTCAAGGACAGTTTGGATGACCTAGAACATCATAAAGTTATCAAATAATGACTGTGGACCTTCCAAAAGGTCCATTCAATATGTTTGAATACATATCGTAACCTTATATAGCCCTGAAAGCTACTGTTACAACTGTAGATCTGAAGTTTGGAACTCAAGTACATTTTGGATGACCTAGAACCTCCCAGAAAGATACAAAAATATTCAACGTTTATCAACGAGAATTTAATAATACGTATGCATACGTACAACATTCTAAAACAACGGTGTACACTATTAATAAAGCATTTATTTTTTTTCTTCCTGAACTTCTTCATATTCAGGATGTTCTAGGTCGTCAATTGGCCTTAAACTCATATGTTTTTTTTTAATATTTTTCAGATAGAAAAAGTGATGGGAAACAAATTTGCCGAAGACAGTGTACACTTTTATTCAGTCTGTGTGATTTTATACAGCTATTATCCTTTTGGGGTCATATATGACCCCTTAAGCCTGAAGGAGTTAATATACTTTTTAAGACAAGGTTTAACATTTGTGAATTTTTCAATAGTATGTGGCCCGAAATCAACAATGTTCTGTATTGAAATTGATGCGTAAAAATACTTCCGATCAATTGGTGTAAAATTTTTGAAAATCTTTTGAGAAATGACTGAGATACTCAAAACCTGACCACTTTTTGTGACGGTCGCAATGCGATTTTTTTTATGAATTGTACCCGTAGGCCTACGTCAAAAGTCTGGTTTGCAGAACTCGTTTATAAAATATTGCCAATGCCTCAACCCACCAGCCGTTGCATCCAGTGAAAGCTCCAAGTATGTTGTGAAAATCGCTAAGTTACTTCAGTTGATTCAGGTCAACTATGATCTTCTTATTGACGAATGGAACTTGTTAAAATGCTAGGTGCTGACCTTGAGTACAGAGTACAGAATTGAGGAGTATTGGAACCAGTTTTTTTTACTAAGAAAACGGCTGTAGGTAAGCCTAAATACCCTCAGGTGATTAAGGTAGTGAAAACAGCTTCACATGGCAACGGCTCACAAAAGGAATTGAGAAGCAAGATATGCCAGAAGTAATTCTAGCACAGGCCATGCTGGAAGGCGTTTCAACCGTACTTATAGACCCGTCTTCGCAAATACGAGCTGCGGACCAAGTACAGGAGGTCGTTGAGAAAAAAAAGTGCCTTGATTACAGGCTTCTTTACAAAAAAAAAACCCATAAAGTGATACTGTGCCGCAGTCGTATTCATTTTTTCAAACGGGGTGATCACTTAGTTAATTTTTACTGTACTTATACAACAAATGTATAAAAGATTAAAAAAATACTCAAATTTGGAAGTCACTATTTGGTCACTATTTGGTCACTATTTTTATTATTTTAGTCACTAAAGTCACTATTATTTATCCATACATCCGCTACCAGCCCTGAGATGTGTAAATACTATTGTCTTCACAATTCCATTCAAATTCTCAATTATTTTTACAAAGGACCACCCTAATGGAATAAAAGTAAGCAAACCCTAATGAAATATCATGAATCTAGTGTAGACGATGGCCTACGATGATAAAAGAGGTGTTAAAATAATATTACTTCCAATGTCCCATTGAAATTCTGATTTTTTTTTTTTTTTTTTAATTTTTGGCAAAAGGGATCGCCCTCATGGAACATAAGTGGGCCATCCAAACGGAAAATCACATATTACATGCTGACAGTGGCTTATGATTATTTAAGAGATGTGTCAATACTTCTGTCATGTGTCAATCTTCTATATTCCATTCAAATTATTTTTTTTTAAATTTTTCATCAAAAAGGACCACCCTAATGGAAAATAAGTGAACCACCCTAATGAAATTTCACACATAATATGTTAGCAGTTGCCAACGATGATATAGGATATGTTTCAATACTATTGCCATGAATATCTCAGCAGTTGAATTCAAATCATTCAAGTAAAATTAAATTTACTCCCCCAACTCAAAAATCGTCCCAGTCGTTTTTAAAAAAAAATTTTTTTTTGAGCCAACACCAGTTCTCGACGTTTCATGCATTTCTTAGGCCTTTGGCATCAAAAAAAAAATTTCGATTTCGGTAATTGCATGCACCCCTACTTTGGGAAATTTTTCATGGGTCAAAAAATTTAAACTTTGACCGATTCTAGGGTCCACTTAACGAAGTCCGATTGAGCCCAAATTTTGCATGGGGACTTCTTTTGAGGAGACAAAACTTTTGAGCACTACTGTTATTTTAAATTCGAAAAGTCGGTTTTGGCTGGCATTAGGGACATATACCCTGCCGAATATTATCCGTACAACAAAATGGTGTTAAAACTATCTTTTATTCTTGGATTAAAAAATCAATATGTTTTGTTTGTTATAGCCATATTACAAGTTTTATTTTTTTATTTCAAAATGGCCACCTCGTGCTGAGATGCACGCCTTCAAACGTTTCGGGAAGTTATCCACGATGGCCGCGAGTTCTTGGACAGATATTTGTTTTCAAACCTTTAAGAGATACGATTTAAGATGTTCTAGTGATTTATGTGGTTTACTGCAGGCTCTTGACTCCAAGATGGGCCATACCGAATAGTCCATCGGATTCAAATCCGGTGAGTTAGAAGGCCATTCATCTTTCGTTAAACAGCTTGGGAAAATTCGTTCGCAAAGACTAATAGTCTTTTTTTCTCCATGAGCCGGCGCCCAGCCTTGTTGCAAAATCCATTCATTTTTGCCGAAATGCTGCAATGCCCAAGAAGCTACTGTGTTAGTAAGTAGCTTCTGATATACCGCTTGATTCACTTTCACGCCCTTGTCGATGGAGATCAAATGAGTTTTGCTGGAATGAGTAATTCCAGCCAAAACCATGACAGAAGCGGGATGATCTTCCTCTTTAGCATTTCAAGCTTATTGCTTTCACAATAAGCTTATTGCTTGCTCTCAACGTACTGTTCTTAATGCACTTCCACAGTTATTAATTAAGAGTTTTCGATGCCAAGTACCATTTTTGCATTAGTATGATTGTGTGGCAAGTACAATTATACGCTATGCCCAGGGAGTCGAGAAATTTTCCTTTAGGATAAATGCCTAGACCAGACCGGGAATCGAACCCAGCCACCTCCAGCATGGTTTTGCTTTGTAGCTGCGCCTTTACCGACTTAGCTAAGGGAGGACCCTGGATTGTTGGATGGTTATTACGATCATTAATATTATACTAACCATTACTTCTCCTGGAAAGACCTGGACAATTTGGTGAGCCAAACTTTGACAATCTTTGACGGTCAAATCATGTTTGGATTCAATGCAGAACTGCAGAATGGACTCCAGCATCAGTTTTCGAAGGTTGTCGTTGAGGATTTTGTCCCGGTTATACGTGCTGATCAATGTCAAACCATACTTATTCGATTTCAGTATTTTGTTAATATTAATCTGTGTTTCACTGCGAGAGATCGCAGTAGACTCAGGTTACCAGTGGTTGTGTTTTCCTTGGCTGTCAATTTGTTTTCCGTAAATTTATGAAGCGTGATTTTTGTTCAAGAATTTGTCGCGAGTGAAAGTGCGATATCTTCTAATGAAATCGGCAATGGAAATGGATCCCGACGAAAACAGATGATCCTGAAAGTTATATTGAAGAAGATATGCTGATGTTTGCCGATTTCGAAGGCTATTTAACTGCCGAAGAGCTAGCTGATACTTAGGTTCGAGTGAAGGTAATCGGAATTGACCCGGAGATTGACATCAACAATGAGGTATACATAGGATCGTACGATTTTGCTCTGGGAACAAACATTTTCCTGCAAAAGGATGAGCTCCGCCAAAGTTTTAGAAGTACAGCGACCAGGGAAATAAAGTGATCGTCTGAGTAGCCACAGTGGCCGCCTGGTTTTTTACCGGGAGAGTGAGTATGTGAATTTCTTAGCATGTTTAAAAACTACTCTTTTTTTTGTGGAAAATAGCTTGTGAGGAACGGGGAAAATTCTAGTTGCAAAAATTCTGATCAATGTTGGAAAATATTGAAAAACAGAACTGTGACCGCTGATTTAGAGTTGGAAAATTGACGATTCGGGGTGAAAAAGAAAGTGCCGTCGTCGTTGAATACTGATCGCGTAAATGTGGTGTAAAATTTTCCGTTGAAAAAGGCGAATCAAAGAACCTGAGCCATTTTTATCTAATTTTCAGTGCTTGATCAAAAATAGAGAAGTATACGTTTGTGTGGGTTATATGTTTCTTTGTCTTCTTTCTTCTGTTGTAATTGCACTGCCCTGGGGGGTGTGGGGTCACTTGGAGGTGCTACAGCGCAATCGAATTGTTGTCATGCTGGACTATTCGGGGTGCGGTGTAGCTGCCGTTCGATGTTCTGTTGCTTATTGAAGCGGTCCCATACCTTTGGCGGATAGTGCTAGTTACATACTTTCAGCGTATCGTTGACCAAAACGAACCCTGCTGATAACCTTTTCCTAACTATCCAACATCCCAGTGATTTCTCGTGGAAGTGCAGTGGATTTCTCGGCTTCCATCAAAGCGAGTATCACATCAAAACGTTCCTTCCCATTCCCTACTTGACCAGCATTCGGGCACGGCCGGCGCCGGTATTGCGTCATAATGGGTCACCAGTTTTTACACATTGAGGATATATGTTAGTCCCAAACATCATCTGTTGGTTCTTTGTGTGAATACAGCTGATCTGGCAATAACGGAAAAGCATCCGTGAGCGGTCAGTCATGCTCATGCTTAAATAAATAACATCTGTTCCCCGCTTAGGACTGACAGCTTCGCAGATGAATTCAATTGCGATTGGCATCCCAACACTAAGCAGAGTGCGAAGAATAGGGACACCAATCGAATATATCTTAATTAGCATATAATGCATTGTTGCAGACTCATTAGTATAATCACTTGCATTCGACTATCGAGTATCACATAGACAGGAAGACGTTGATAGGTGAGATTCGAATGTGTTCAAATATGAATGACATCTATGATATGAGAATACATCCAACTCATCGCTTAACTGCAGCCGGGTCATTCCTTTCTGAGTAAATTTACACGCATCAACAGCTGGGTTTTGTACACGTGTTGCCTTTGAGTGGACAATGGATCCATGTGACCATTATTAATTAAGCTTATCACCGGGAGATCACTAATTAACGGGAGATGCTGATTCAGATTCTGTTTTGACGCATTTTTTCACAAACTGCAGTTGACAAATTATGGTGTATTGGTTAATAACGCATAATGTCCACAAAATGATGATGCGGCAACAACAGTCTTTGATGGATTACATTCGCCAATCATAATTAATTTTACGCATTACGCCATCGATTTCGCAAGAGGAAAAAGTATAGAGTCTCTGCATACGATGGACGAATAAAAGCTTGTAGAATTTTTTGGGAGCTTGGCTACTTTCTATCTTGCTGGAAAATAGCCAAAGTAATCCCTATTCGCAAGCCTGGTAAAAATTCTAACATCCTCAAACGGAACAGGTCCGTTGGAAAGATATTTGCCATGGCATTGTTGGACGTCGAAAAGGCGTTCGACAATGTTTTGGCACGATGGTCTGGTGTCTAAGCTGCATCGATGCAAATTCCCGATCTATATTGTTAAAATCATCAAAAACTATCTGTTGGACAGATCATTCGAGGTCTTTCTGAACAATTCCCATTCTGATACGTTTATCGTTGATGCTGATGTTCCCCCGAGGTAGCCTCTTAGGTCCTATCCTATTCAACATCTTCACGTCAGATTGTTCTTTCCCTGCCAGGTGGTGGTATTCTGTCGATGTTTGCGGACGACACTTCCATCATCTCCATCTGGACTGCCCTCCAAGAACCAGAATACTCTAGATCCATCGCCTGGCTGGTCTACAGACCCTCGGCGAGAGAAAATATAGAATCTTGGAAAGGTTTAGAGAATCCTGCCCGAGGTCACCTCATACGATCATGGTCGTCAAAACTCGTTCGTATAGTAATCGTGCTTGCTTTTTGGCCACTAAATTTTGTTTCAGGGAGCGATTCGGATGTTTACTGGCACAAAAAGACTTATATCCTTCTTTTGAAAGGATGTTACGCAAGGTGGAAAAGTTGAAATTGCCTTTCACGTACCTCAAGACTTTTCTCCTCAGCTCTTTGTCCCTAGTGCCACTTTTGTGATAGATGCGCTGTGCTCTATTCACACTCAGAGTATTCCTGTAACGTTTGATAACAAGACACACAGTTGACTTTGGGAATCTTAACACTTTTGCTATTTTTGAGGCAGACCACGAAGGTTTCTCTAGATGTTTGTGCACAATTAATTTTCTTTTCTCAAGTTCCATGATCTGTAATTTCAAGATGCGTCGATCAATCGAGAAAAACTTTTCACCAGATTCTTCGTCAATGAAACATCAACAACTGCCTGTCAAACGTTTTTTGTTTCAACCACCAGGGAAGCGGAGGTGTATTAAAACGTGCGTCCAGATTTACTTTGAATCGAGTTTCAATCAAACGTTACAAGGATACTCTGAGTGTGAATAGAGCAGGCAGCTGCCTGCAACAAAGAAATACATTAACGTCCACTTCGACCAGTTGAGCTCATAATATTATCCGCACATTGTAGATAAGTGACAAATCGATCGAGTAAAAAACGAAAAGTTCTATTTTCAAATTATGATGCAGCAACTCGAGGGAAAAAAGTTCAATCTGCAACAAAACATGGTTTCTGAAACGTTACCCCAAATCCAAGGCATGATTCAAACACCTTACGCGGGATCCCGGTAAGGTAGCATGCTTAAATCTTACCGTACCACGAAAAAAGGAAGTATTCTTTATACGGTGTTGTATGATAATTTTAGATAATTTTTTCCCTCGTGGCTATGGTAATGCAAGCCCGTCTATAATTGCAGTAGGACCACAATCTCCAGACATGCGGACATTACAAATATAATTGTTATCATAATTTTATATTAGAACGTCCCATTATTTAGCATTTTATTACAACATCGTATTATTTTCCTCATATCATATATCATATATCATTGTATATTATTATAATCATATGAAAATTGGTGATCCTGTAGCAGGATTTTTTTATCGTCCGAAAACAGAATTTCACAATCAACGTGCTGCTTCAGTAGCTTCCGACATCTTTCGATTCTTGGAATCTTCTGCTTTTTCTTTCTGTCAAGCCAAGCACCCTTTGTTTTTTGTATGGATTCAGGCCAAGGTCGTCTTTCAAAATACTCCTAATCCTAACTCCTAATTGACTGTGGCATTCTCAGTTCTTTGGCCATCTTTCGGCCAGACTTACCAGGATTTGCTCTCTCACTCGTTTTATGGTTTCCGGACACCTGACAGTACGTTTACGACCAGGTCTTGGAGGAATTTTTCAAGAACCGGTTTCTTTGTAGCGTTTGATGGTGCAAAAGATCTTCCGTTTATTCGTACACGGTCAAAAATGATTCAAAACCAGCCTCAGAACGAGCTCCCTTTTCACGTCCATGATTACCATGAGTCTCCCACGAATGAAAATTCAAAACCAACTTGCAAGCCGTGTTGACATTGTCTAAAAGAAAAATGTGCAAACATGTCTGCGATCAACCCATCCAATGTTACACATGTTTTAAAAACACTGACAGGAATTTCCACTCACCCTGTATACAAGAAACGTCAAACTTTTGGATCGGTGGCTGATAAACAAGGTGGAAGCCTAGCACGGAAGACTGACCAACGAACCGATTAATTCGCGAAATCAAAAAAGATCCAAAGGTTACGCGATTCGATCCATCCAAGAAAAGCTGCAGCTACCGATAGTTGATCGAGCTATACGGCGTCGAATGGCAGCACATGGCTTGAAGAGCAGAGACATGGGAAGACTACCAGTTATCAGCTAGGTGAATAAGGTAAAACGTCTGCGTTTTGCTCGGGAACATGCTGATAAGCATAAATAATTTTGAAGACGAGTGCTGTAGACCAATAAATCGAACTTTGAGACCTCCAACAGGAAGCGGCGTGATCGGGTGTGGCGAAAGGAAGGAAAACGTCTTCAGAAACTGTTGGAACACCGTGCAAACAGCTATCAGCAGCGCAGTGGAGACAGTGGACGTGGAACGAAACCGACAGAAAGACTGGTTCGACGAAGCGAACCCAACTATTTCGGGAGAAAAGGTGCTGCCGGGAAGCGGAGCAATATGAGAGCTAGAACAGCTGCACCACTCTCATGAAACGCGAAAGTTCAACCAGAAACTCAACACATCCCGCAGAAGCTTTGTGCCACAAGCTGAAATGTGTTGGGATAAGGACAGTAGTATTCTTACGGATGTTTGTGAGGTGACCGAAAGGTGGAGGCAGTACTTCGATGAACATCTAAATGGAGTACAGGAAATGGACAAAGACAGCGAAGGTAGTGCCATCGACTATGCAGCAAATGACGGAGATGTGCCACTCCGACGATAGGTGAAGTTAAGAATGCCATCAAGCAGCTGAAGAGCAACAAATTGGCTGGCAGGGGTGGTATCGGAAAAGAAATTTCCAAGATGGGCCCAGACAAGTTGACCAATTGCCTACATCGATTGATTGCCACGATTTCGGATAAGGAACAGCTGCCGGAGGAGTGGGAGGATGGGGTTATCTACCTTATCTACAAGAAGGAAGAAAAACTGAATTGCGAAAACTATTGTGCGATCACCGTCCTTTAAAGTGCAATCCCAAATCATCTTCCAGCGACAGTCGCCACTAACAAATAGATTCGCGGGAAGTTATCAGGCCGTCTTAATCGAAGAATGGTCTACAATGGACCAAACACTCTCATTGCGGTGGGTCCTCCAAACTCTCTACACATCATCCATCCACCGACTTCAAAGCAATGGAAGATAATGGACAAAAAGGCTTTCCGGGAAAGCTACTCCAACTAATCAAGGCTACGATGGATGAACCCCTGTGCTGTGTGAAGATATCGGGGGTGGTTTATCGGGTCCATTCAAATCCCGCAAGGGGCTTCGTCAAGGTGATGGAATCTCTTGCCTGCTGTTCAACATTGCTCTTGAAGGTGTTATGCGACGAGCGGCGTTTAGCATGCGAGGCATGATTTTCAACAGATCCGGTCAATTTATCTGCTTTGCCGATGACGTGGATATTGTCGGCAGAACATTTGAGGCGGTGGCAGAGCATTGCACCAGACTAAAACGCGAAGCAGAGAAGATTGGGTTGAAGATAAATACGTCCAAAACGAAGTATGTACATGCTGGCAGGCGGAACCGAGCACGACAGGACCCGACTGGGCAGCAGTGTAACGATCGACGGCGATGAGTTCGAGGTAGTCGATGAATTTGTCTATCTCGGTTCACTGGTTACTGCGGACAACGATAACAGCCGTGAGATCCGGAGGCGGATTATCAGTGGAAGTCGTGCCTACTATGGGCTCCACAAGCAACTACGGTCAAACAGACTTAGCTCCCGTACGAAGTGCATCCTGTACAAAACGCTAATAAGACCGGTTGTTCTCTACGGGCATGATACGTGGACAAATGCTTGAAGAACCATCTTTGGAGGAGTACAGGAGGACGGACTATGGAGGCGAAGGATGAACCATGAGCTCGCGCAACTCGTCGGCTAGTATTCAGCCCAGTATTCATAAGGTGGCAAAAGCTGGAAGGATACGCTGGGCAGGACATGTTGCGAGAATGCCAGGCAACTATCCTGCAAAAAATGGTGTTCGACGGGAATCCGGTTGGTACAAGACGACGTGGGGCGCAACGAGCAAGATGGTCAGACCAGGTGGAGCAAGACCTTGGGGGTACAAGGTGCCCAAGGAATTGGAGAGAAACAGTCACGAATCGGGCATTATGGAGGGATATTGTGTATCAGGCTATGTTATAGTAAAGACTGTATTCGATGAAATTTGGACACACGCAATTGTTCGTAACTTTTTAGCGTGTGGGTAAAAATTATTGAAATTTTAACTGAATGTATTTCATTGTGTTGTGTCAATTATGTAATGAGTTTCGTGAAAATCGGTCGAGTGCTTTCAGTGATGGCTTCGAATGAAGAAATAGTGCGCCAACAAATTTTGGGCACTCACTTCGAAAACCCAAACGCTTCTCATCGATGGATCGGAAAACAGCTCGGAATCACACATTCAACCGTACCTCATGTGATCAAAACGTTCAAGGACCGTAAGACAACCAAGCGGAAAAATGGTAGTGGCAAAAAACGTGGCACATCAAATCCGGAGAAGGCCAGGATGGTATTGAACCAATTTAAGCGTTATCCCAACATTTCGATCAGGGATGCTGCGAAAAAGGTGAAAGTTTCAGTTTTTTTGTGCAGAAAACAATGAAACGTTCTGGATTACATGTGTACAGGGTCCAGAAGGCACCGAACCGGAGCGATAAACAGAACTCGGTGGCCAAAACTCGTGCAAGAAAACTGTACAGGGAGTGGCTCACAAAACCGTTCTGCATTGTGATGGACGCTGAGACCTACATTAAAGCCGACAACAAACAAATGCCAGGACAGGAACACTACGTCGCCACCTCTAAGTTGGCCGTTCCGGAGAGTGTACGGAAGAAGAAACTGTCAAAATTCGCCAAAAAAATCCTTGTCTGGCAAGCGATCTGCGGATGTGGCAAAATGAGTCAGCCCTTCATCACCTCTGGGACCGTCAACGGACAAATCTACAAGGACGAATGCCTCCAAAAACGACTTCTGCCCTTCTTGAGATCTCACGATGGCCCGACACTGTTTTGGCCGGATTTGGCATCTTGCCACTATGCCCGGCCCGTCTTAGACTGGTACAAAGATAATAATGTAGTTTTTGTACCAAAAGACGTCAACCCTCCAAACACTCCGGAACTTCGCCCAATTGAAAAATGTTGGGCAACCATGAAGGCAAAGGTCGTTAAAAACTCCAAAACTCCAAAATAAACTTGAACTAAAGAAAGTGTGGTTAAAAGTAAGTAAGCAAGTCATTGCCCAAAATTTGATGAAAGGGGTCAAGGCAAAGATAATAAATGCATTTAGTAGTACTTTATTTCCAGAAAGTTTGAAAAGAATCGGGCTCAAGGAAAATTTTTGGTGACCTATTTTGTGTGTCCAAATTTCATCAAATACAGTCTTTATTGTGACATGTAAGTAGAAAAATAAATATCAAAAATCGGTTTCAAAATATTTTTTTGGGAGCGAAGCAAAGTCCCAGAAATATCTGATTTTTGATATCTTGGTCTCAAATAAAAGGTATGGATTCTTAAATCGATTTTTCATTTTCGTTTTTTGATCATTCTTCTTCTAATTACGATTAGGACAATTATTGAATGGTGTAGAGGCCTTCATATTTTGCAATACGCACAAAAACTAATCTGATTTTAAAAATTAAAGGGAATTGAACGAAAAAACCGACCACAAATATTCAACATGTCATTTTCCCATCTCGCCCAACTGGCTTACTTCGATCTCAACCATGGCAAACTAAGTTTTGCGGTTATTAACTCTTACGCACTCCAGCAATCTGGTAACCCTTTGGGAAAACTGGGGGTGGAATGAGACATGTACGTTGTGTTTCACTTTGAGGTCAGTCGGTCAGTCAAGACTGCGGTCGTTTGGTGGCTGAAACTTTTTGCCAGTAAACACCTCAACTGTATTTGAATGACAACGACTGAGACCGGCATTGTCGGTTTGGCAAATTAAGACAGGTCAGAATAGAAGATGAACAACTCTGGTGGCATCACCGAGAACGAACGCTTCTTGCTGATTTAATCAGATCAAGTTGAAACGGATAAGTTTAGCTTGACTCCCGGAGGATGCAGAGGAAGCAAATGGAATTGTTCTGTTTGACTTTTACTTTCTCAACGAGAGACGAGTAAGGTTCCGTTTTGATTCAATTGTAAGTTTGCTAGAGTAGCTATGTCTACATCGATGGTGCACGTTTGGGAGTTCACATATCGTTGAAGAGATGTTATTTTCTTTCCATTTCACGTTGTGGATGGAAGTGCATATCGAGAGTGAAATGGTGGCCTTTTTCCCGATGCGCGACTATAGTTACACTGATTGAACTTGAGCATGAAGCATGGTGGCATGGAACATAATCGAGATTGACTCGTAAGTGGAAATTAGGAATTCCGACACCGTTTTTCATTGTCAAGAGGACTTACCACAGAAAGGACGTGTATTGTGGATAAAACTCCGTTGCAGGAAATCAGACAGCTGCATTTTCAACTGACGTGCAGCAAGTAATTATAAAATGAATTAACAGTGCAAATGCAAATTTTATTTGAGTTTAATTTAAATCATGTTTCGTTAACTTAGTATCATTTGTTGAAACGGAACTTGCCGTGACAAAACTCTAGTGATACAGCTCTTCGGTGATTGGTCTACAACCGTGAATTCCGAATGGTTACCATTCCCCGAATGATATTGACAACAGGACGAAGACATTGTATTCTAGTTCGTTTTGTTCACCATGAATGGATACGTAGATGACAATGTTCCCACGAGATTCAATTGAATCCCAATAAACACACACATATTTGTTGAAACTTCAT
>JAHHFK020005011.1:12500-52500 GCA_024533555.2 Aedes koreicus | reverse complement strand
CTTTTGTTTCACCAGACAAAGAAAACGTTTATTTCTTTCTGAAATGTCATGATATCTTCTTTATTTCTTATTTCTAAAAATATTTTCATGTCATCAGCATGAACAAGAAATTTAATGTTTTTAAGAATAAAGGAAACGTCATTTACGGGTTAAATGGTTGGGTTACAACACTAGGAGGAGGGAGGGGCCCCCCCCCCCGCCCCCACACGCCCCCCCCCCCCCCCCCAACCCCCCAAACACCCAAAAAAACCCCCCCCAAAAAAAAGGAGACGCCGGGGGGGGGCCCGGGCGCATTTTTAAAACCCCCAAAAAGGAAAGAGGGGGGGGGGGCAGCAAAAAGTGGTACCCTAAAAAAATATATTATATTTTTCCTCTTCTTTTATTAAAAAATATTACCCGTTTTTGAAATATTTTTTTGCATCCCAAAACCATGAAAAAACCGGGGGAAACACGACGGGCACCAAAGGCTCAATTTGTTTTTCAGCATTTCAGCATTACACTTAATTTAAAATTGCACTTCTGAATTTCAACTACTAGAAGACTGGCATGTGCTTATAAGCAATGTAAGATTATATTTTAATATTGTGTTTAGTGGCATTATGGTAAGATAAGCCATTTATTTCAGGAATCATCAAACCGGACTCTTCGTTCACTCCAATTACTATCTTCGAAATGTTACTAGAACAGTATAAAGAAAAAATATTGCTACATGTCTTTTAAAACAATATCTTTTATTGAAATTTTATCTTTGATATTTGGAATGATCTATTCTGTTTTCAGCTTTTCCAGGACAAGAAGGATATTAATTCATATCTAATTTTTATTTATTTTTCAGTAACAATCCATTGGTAGTACCATTCAAGTTTGAAATTTGAATAAATTGGCATGTTTGTCTAATATTGTGTGTACAAAATATACTAAATATTAAATAACACATAACGGGGGAAAGGGAGGGACCATCAGGGCACCCAAGTAAAACGATTTGGATAGGGAGCATGGGACTGCCTCCTCCCTATTGTTAACATTTCGCGGAACGAGGGCGGGCTCTTCGACCCCATCTATTGGATTTATTCTGTCAATCGAGGGCTCGATTCTAGTGCTGTGCGTGTGAACTTGCTTTTGGAAGGAGATTCTTTTCCCTATATTCGCGGGTTTCGCGTAAGTGTCACTGCCTACGGGCCCGCCCAAACGTTTTTGGCCCTTCATACAGGAGCTTGAAGATCACAAACAATATTAGAATCCTGATCAAATCGTTTTTCAGATTATTCCACTGCTATGGGAAGTTACCTTGCTACAATAGATGGTAGTTTTATATCATCATCCTAAAGGAAACGTCATTTACAAATAAAATAAATAAGAGGGGGTGTAAATGAGAGCCTTGGGAGACTCCAGGGGTGACTTGAATAAGGTTTGATTTCTTTCCTTTGAATCTTACTATTTGTTGACGGTTATCCAAGTAACACACAAAACTTCTTTTTTTTAAATGGGGGTAAATCGAAAGCAGGAGGCCACTGCGAAGGCAAAAAGAGTTGCCCGCTGTTTCGAACAGAACCCTAACCTCTCCGTCCGAGATGTCGCAAAGAAGCTGGGATTGGCACCTTCAACCGTGGATAGAGCTAAAAGACGAGCTGGACTGTCGACTTACAAGAAAGTGGTGACTTCAAAACGCGACGATAAACAAAACACGTCGGCCAAAGCACGATCGCGAAAGTTGTACAGGACGATGCTGACGAAGTTTGATTGCGTGGTACAGGACGATGCAACTTACGTCAAGGCAGACTTTAAACAGCTTCCTGGACAAGAATTATATACGGCAACCGGACGGGGGCAGATATACTCAAGCATATCAAACTGTCAAAGTTCGTAAAGAAATATCAGGTGTGGCAGGCCATCTGTACCTGTGGCTTGAAAAGCAACGTTTACATTGTGACCGGAACCGTCAACCAGGAAATTTTTCTGAGCGAGTGCGTACAAAAACGTCTACTGCCTTTCCTGAAGCGACACAATTGTTCCATTTTTGATTCCAGCAAACGTGTGAGTAGCTACAATGCACGCAGATGGAGAACTACCAACCAGCTCCAAGTGACATTGTGGTAGCCATTTTGTTTTTGTTTGTAAAAAAAATTATGACATAAAATCAAAATTTTATTCAATCGAAATACCTAACAGATGTTTTGTAAGTCTTTCCTTTGCCTAAAAAAAAAAAAAAAATTCCAAACTTTGCCAATTTTTACCGCATTTGAATGAGAACCTGGCCTTAAATGATATACGGTTACTTTTACACTTGTCATTTGTTTATATACTCAAACTGTCCGAGAGGGTCATAGCAGGTGGATAGCACTAAATATGTTTATAATTGTTACAATTGGCCTAGCTGATCGACCGCGATGACAGCAAAACAAAAAACAGACGGACAAAACGAAAACGTAACGTTTACAATTCAGCCTCATTTAATCTTACGCTTGAGGAAGCCTAAATAATGTATTCTATTGATCTCTTTTTAATGCCTTTAAATCTATATGGAATATTAGGTAATATATGACAAGTCTAAAGTTAACAATGTGTCAGCTAGACATCAAAAAAGATCACCGGCAAACAATTTGAAATCATATACACGTAACACCCCCACGATTGAATTTCACCTTGCAAATAAGGAACAATTTTAAATTCTTTGTCGTCGAAAATGTGGGTTGCCATCGATGCTTGATCAATAGAACCGGAACAGTGGTGTCAAACCTGAGAACATAATGTTTGCTGATAGTAACTTATTTGCCGCCTGAATAGCTCCCAAAATGATTAATTACCACTCCAACATCGGAAGATGACCAAGCAAAAGGCACCGCACTACTCAAATTTTCCCACCCGGCGTCATTCTGAATTGAACTACGCTTATCAGAGGTAGACAGCTAGTGTTGACATCGGCTTGATTGACATTTACTATAATTATGTACGAATGATGAAGCAAGAACGACCGCAACACGCATCCGATAAGCCTTTCGTCACCAGCACTTTCACACCTACAAGTTCACAAGAACCCAAAGCGTGTTAACCACGGCGGCGATGGCGTGAAAGCAAGTGAGTCATGATTTGACTTCTACACGACGCCTCCGCGATGGGTCGTGTGGTTGTTGCCACCGACATTCAATTAACGTACAAACCACGCACCTCACTTAATTTCGAGCACCATACATTTTTGATCAAGTGTTGTGCCAGGCTGGGTTACCAAATTGACCGAATGTCAGCGTACCGTCATGGTTTCCTTTGTGATTGCAGCATTTAAAGTGGGAACTCCATCACGGAAACTGTCATACCCTTTTCGACCGGCTTTTTCACTCTCGTTTGAATAAATAATGCTGTGGAACCGATTTAGGACGCATTTTCAGGAATATTGATTTTTCTTTGTACTTTCCTGGCCATCCGAGAGGCCGCTTATTATTTGTCAGTCCGTGATAATTAGCAAATCGGCCGTGAGATGCACCCGAGAGAGCAAGCAAGTGAGGCTCGTTCATAGCGATGGTTTCAATCGTCGGTGATGGTGGAAATTGATCACCCCTAGCAACGTACGTTTCCAATGTTGAAGCAATCGAAGTATGTGGAGCGAGTGGTACTTTGTTGACAGGATGGAAATCGTATGGAAATTGCGTTGACACAATATGTACATTACTGATGGATAAAGAAAGTAAGAAATTTGCCGGCGCCTAGGTCTTTGATATATGTAAATTTGCAATAAATTTGTCACTCAGAATAGATAAATTCGACAAAAGATCGCAAGTTGGAATTGATCAATCTAGAGTGACGGTCCAACCCTTCTGGGGTATTCATTTGAGGTGAAATATACTCAAAATGCACCCGAGACATGGCCGGAACTGTAGCCACAATTGAAGCACCAGGATGATCATGAAAGGCAATCACTTTGCGAAACAACAATCCACAATAATATCGACAGAAAAAAATCAGTGGGGTTGTGTACAAGACACGACCGGTTGACGTAGACTACGTTAAACCAATTGATGCATTATAATGTCAGGGAGATTTTGTGTGGCTATTATTAGCGTTAAAAGGGTTTCAATTATTCGTGCCGGTCGCTTACCCATACCGATAGAAGCAGTTTAAGTCACAATATTACGGGTGCGGCTCTTATGGGACATTAGACCAGCGTTTTGAAGCCATTATGTAAGAAAATTCTATTGTACGCTCTTGAGATATTATTTGGTGGCCCTGAAAAGGGCCGTTTGGTTTTATGAAGTCAGTATGTGGGAAAATTCTCTTGTACACTCTTTATAACTCTTTGGTGGCCCTGAAAAGGGCCGTTTGGTTTTATGAAGTCAGTGCGTGGGAACATTCTCTTGTACACTCTTTATAACTCTTTGGTGGCCCTGAAAAGGGCCTTTTGGTTTAAATGATGACACGGCCACGGTTGCACGTTTTACGATGGACTATCTTTAAGGCCTAGAAGATAGTTGAGGATCTGTTAGGGAATATAAAATTATTAAATTAATGATAGTTTTAACCCCCCCTACAAACATTTGAGTCGAAAACATTCGATGGATATGGATATGATTAAGGATTCTTGTTCGAACGAATTTCAGTAAAGTTTATTTATTTCATCGCTCTGGGCATTTATTTATATTATCGCTCCGGGCATTCGGCTATATTCGGTATACTATACGGAATATAAAGCTACTTTATAACATCTAAATGACTTTCTCATGTGGTCAATCGGCCATTCCATTTCAAAACATTAAAATTCCCACTATATTCATTTAGTTATATAGGTGTTGGTATGAATAAGCCCTTCGAAAAATACACAACCGCTCACTCTTACTTTTCCATTGAAAACTTTTAGATTCTACATTTTACTATGTGATGAATACATAAGGCCATAGTTGGGAATATAAGGTTAAATGCGTACCTAAAATATGGTCTATGGTTTTCTTGTGAAATTATTATTCATGTTTCTATGTGAATATCAGGTAAATTAGTGAATCCATTATGGCTAAAACGTTAAGGAAATCGAAATATATATAAATATATTAGATCTCGCAGAAAAAAGAGAGTGAGTTTTATAAAATATCATTATTCTGTGCAATGGGTATGGGAGAAAAGGTTGGTTAATATAAAATGAATTCTTATAAATATAAAATAAACACATGAGAAAATAATCACGCATTAAAATATGTTCAGCGCATTATTTGTATCGATATCATTTGTAGGTTCGTATGATGTAAAAGCACGTGACGCATGTCATCGCCAGAATACAATTAATACTATGTTGAAATTTATTAAGACAGGGAGCGATAACATAGAGAGATTTTCAATTGCTATGATGACATGCACTTTGTCAAATTGATTTAAATTTAATAAATATCAATTTCCTACCTCGAGTTGAAGGACTTTCTCCAGCGTCCCAACTAGTTGTTGGCAACGCATTACCTCTGGCTGCTTTCAATTTCACCCGATAACTACGAGCTCGCTCGGCATCGGTGCATGGTCGTTTCGGAGGATTTCCCGTATGTTCGCGCTTAATGCGATTCCTGAATCTGCGCAAGCGTTCTGGATCAAATCGGTTAGGCATTCTCACTTTCACTATGTTTCTCAAAAAATTTTTCTTCCTAGAGGTAGGACTCTATCCAACGCGAATCGTTAACACAACAGAACAACTGTTTATAACACACTACTAATTGGAATTTACAGAGAATGTTGGTTCGGAATATCATGTTTGACATCGAAAATGGTGTCCGTGATAGGGAATTTGTGTGGTTTAAGGTATGCGACGAAGGGAAAACAAGTTTTGCTAATACCACTGGCTGCTAATCGACAATTTGAAACAAAAATCCCAATCAAACGAACTCTCTAGCTGAGAATATTAAATTGAAAGTAGCAAAGATGGATTTGTATCTGGTAGGATTTTTCGGTGAAAATAAATCAAAGAACCGGCCTAGTTGCCTAGTAACGACTTGGCATAATCCAATATGACTGCCAATCGACCGAAATGTAAGATGAACTCTTATTAAAATAACTCTCTTAAATTAGAAATTGAATTGATTTATTGATTCATCGCGGGTTGCGCCAACCAGCTAGGAAAAATTTTTCACCGACGGAGAATTGTCCTGCTCGCCTTCCATGGAGGCTCTCCCGCAAACAGTAGCGTTTTTGCAGTCGTGACGAACCAAGCGGCACTAGATTAAATGGCGCACAAACCGAACGAAATATTAATTTAATTCTTATATAAACAACTCTCTGACCTGGATTGGTTGTTCAACTCCTGCAGAGAAGACTGCCGAGATAAGTCAACACTTTGTCAGCTCTCACAATATCGGACAAAATATCGTCAGTCCACACGAAGCTGCCGTTAACGCGCTTATAGACAACATCCATATAAGTCCCAACGATTTCACAGAGGAGTTGGAGATCTCAGCTGACGAATTGTTGACTTATATCAAAAGCTCAAAGAACATGAAGGCCCCAGGTTTCGATAACATCATGAACTTGGAGCTCAAGCAATTGAGCTCCCAGTTCTATAACCATCTGGCGATGGTTTTCAAACAATGCCTCCGACTAGGCGTCTTCCCCTCGTGTTGGAAGTCAGCCAAAGTCATCCCCATCCAGAAACCTGGGAAAGATCCTTCATGTTTCAAGAGCTATAGGCCTATCAGCCTTCTCTCAGGAGTATCAAAACTGTTTGAGAAAGCGATCCACCGTCGGCTTCTCTCGTCTGCAGACGAGCTGAACATCTTGCTCGACGAGCAGTTCGGATTCCGACGTGGTCGCTCAACAGTGCACCAACTTAACCGAGTAACAAATATCCTCAGGCGGAACAAGTCTGTTGCGAAATCATCTGCCATGGCACTTCTCGATATCGAGAAGGCCTTCGATAACGTGTGGCACGATGGCCTGGTGTATAAGCTAAAAAGATACAATCTTCCTATCTTCCTGGTGAAGATAATTAAAAATTATCTGTCGGACAGAACATTCAGAGTTTCGCTGCAAGGTGCAGTTTCCGATGCACAGGAGATCTCCGCCGGTGTTCCGCAGGGAAGAATACTAGGTCCACTTCTGTTCAACCTATTCACCTCGGACATACCCCCGCTCCCTGAAAATGGATCTCTGTCGTTGTTCGCCGATGATACCGCAGTCGTCCACAATGGTAGGGTAACAAGAGCGCTTACAGCGAAACTACAGCGAAGCCTGAATACTCTGTCAGAATACTTCACCGAATGGAAGATTTGTATCAACGCAGCGAAGACCCAGGTCATCCTCTTCCCACACTCCAACTCTCCCAAACTTGTTCCGTCTGAGGATTGTAAAATTAGCCTAAACAACACAACGGTGGAATGGGCCAAATCAGCTGTCTATCTTGGCGTCACCATAGACAGCAAGCTTATTTTCAGGGAGCAGGTTGACAAAACTGTCACAAAGTGTAACGTTCTGTTGAAGCTATTGTACCCATTGATCAACAGAAGGTCTACATTATCCCTGAAAAACAAGCTTGCTGTCTACAAGCAAATCATGCTTCCAGTCACGGCATGCCAATCTGGGAGAGTTGCGCAAAAACACATCACCTGAAGCTTCAGCGTGTTCAAAATAAGTTCCTCAGGATGATCCTGAACACCCCTCCGAGGACAAGAACATCTGAGGTCCACCGTCTGGCTGAGGTAAAAATGCTCGACGATCGCTTTAGCGAGTCTATCAATCGGTACAGGGCACGCTGCCTGACATCGAATCACTAGATCATCCGGAATCTGGTTCCCCACCCCTAGGATTTTCAAATGCCCCAAGGGTTGATCTGAAAATTGATTTAAAACATAAAACAAAAAAAAACACACTAAACAAAGCTGAAGAGCCCATTGGGCTGAAACACTTAAAAATTGTAAAACAGTATATATAAGACAAAGAAATGCAAAATAAACAAGAATTTTACTACTACTACTACTGGATTGGTTGTCCTCAAAAGGACTGATTACTTATTGGTGGGTTGCGCCAACCAGCTGGGTAAAATTTTCCCCAGTTGCGGCGAACGAATCGGCACCATGATATTTGGCGCACAAACCAAACGAAATAAAAGTTTAATTCTTGTATAAACAACTCTTTTAATAAAATTGGTTGTCCTCACAAGGACAGATTATTAATTTATGGATTGCGCCAACCAGCTGGGTAATCAAGCACCGAACTAAATTTAAGATTAGTTCTTGAATAAACAACTCTTTTATTTTAATTTATTGTCCTCAAAAGGACAGATTATTTCCACCTACTGCTGCTCGCCTCCAAGGACGCTTTCCCCCAAACAGCAGCGTTTTCGAAGTCGCGGCGAAACAATCGCCATGGTGAGGTAAGATGGCGGCTTGCACAAACCGACGCGATTGTCCGCCCCCATAATCCGCCATTTTACCTCATCGCGACGATCGCTGTTTGGGAGAGCCTTGGTACTTACCACCACCAGCTGCTACGCGACCACCATCTGCTACGCGACTACCAGCTGCCTCTGCGACCAGCTCCGCTGCCGGACGAATGCAGCAGCTGCGACCAACTGCCTGCGACCAGCTGCCTGCGACCAGCTACCTGCGACCAGCTCCGCACAGCTTCAATGCTGCCAAACGAATGAGGCAAATTTTTCCTAAGTGTGTGTTTTATACCGGTCTCAGCTGCATGCGAGACGTACATGGAGAGACGAATGACATGATTGGTTAAAGTCCCTCTCTAATACAAAGAAGAAGAAGATGATGCAAGACGTTCGTTGCTTCGATTTGAAAACTGTGATAGGAAATTTGGTAAATTTACTCTGCAAAATGACATTATAGGACATCACCTTATATTTGCGTTATTTTCAATAGTTTACTATTGTTTGAGAATAATGTTTGACAATTGAATTGGAGCGCGGTAAAATTTCCGACCGATTGAGGAAGAAATCATGTAAATCTATCGTGGATTATTTGAGTTATTCGCGTACAAAACGTACGGTTTTTCGTGACGGTCGCAATTTTTTAGATTTTCATTTGACACCCTACCCTTGCCGTAAGACGTAGTCTACGTCAAAAATGCTATGCAGTCTACATGGAGGCATCGCATGGAAATTAATGACGATGTACCGATGTTTGAAACCTAAGAATGATGTTCTTTCGTTGTGCTGTAGCGTAAAAGTATGACGCTCTTGTGATAACTAGCTTGAGTAAATTAGGACATTCTGAAGCATGTTATTAAGTCGCTTGAGGTGTTGTGCTGAAGAGCATTAATAATGCACACAGATGTTCTTTTCGATGAATTCAGGGGCAATTTCTATTGTAGATTAGTTCATTTTAAACGTGATGTTTAACTTTTTGAATGCCAGTTCATGCTCGTCTGGGCTATTGACGTCTCTGAAACGGCAGTTTAGTTGGCTTCCAGCTCAGTGTTCTAGATGCACCTCTACAGTTGATAGATCAAGAGCTAGAAGAATGGAACTTTATTGCATGAATATGCATACTGTGTGACCAAGCTTGTGGTACGGTTTTGATTAGGTGACTGCATGTTTCATGAATGGGGTTAATTATACTCGCATGTGATTAAATTTCCTAGAACAAGGCAAACAAATTGAAATTAGAATAGAAGCAATGGTACTGATTTAAACGCCTACTTTGGCTGAATCATTTTGTAAACCAAACCGAGGAGTATTTAAATCAAAATGTCAACACAGTTTCACGAACTGTTCCCCAGCTATAATCGTCTGACGTACCGTGAAAGAAGATCCGCTTTCTCACTCACCCCCACGGGCTGCTCGCTGTACAAAAGTCGGACAAAACAAAAAAAAAATCTTAAACAGACGGAAAAATACACATACATTAGATTTGGGGGTGGGGTGTGAATTCAAATTAAATTAAATGAATATAAAATACTATCATACAACTCCCCACATTTTTTTTTTTTTTTTTTTTTTAATATAAAATTTTTTTTATTTTCTCACATACAAAAAGAAAAAAAAAAAAACAAGAATATGGAAAAATACGAATACACCGAGAACACATATACACAATTTTTGGGACTTTCCACCCCCCCCAAAAACCCCAAAAAATGAAAGGGCCCTGGGCCCTTGCCCACCCTCCCCCCCCCCTAAACTGTCCACGTGATAAATGGATGAATTACATGAACATAAGTTTATCTCTGTGTATCAGGAATGGAGCAATCGGAATCGAAAATCCAAAGATCGATTATTTTCACTCGATTAATCGATCTGTATGTTGAGATTTTTTTCTATTCTTGCTGATTGTTCAGTTTATAAAGAGCATTTCTCTGCCAAATGAGCAAATGACTGAACTCGACCCTCTCCGATTTGGATGAAACTTTGCACATGTCTTCGGAATTGGTGACGATGGATTTTCCGCCGGTTAAGGGAATTTTTTGACTCAAGACAAATTTTTCAAAAGGGCGTATGTGTTTTGTCATGCGTATTTTTCAAAAAATCATTATTCGAAAACCGTTGGTTGTAATAGAATTGCGTCTGAGAAGAAGTTGTAGTTAATTAATTTGACTTTATGAAAAAAATATGTACACTGTAAAAAGAAATTTTTTCTTCAAAAAAAAAATCAAAAATTAAACTTAAAAATCAATTAGCAAATCTGTCCAACGTATGATTTTTATAATTTTTTTTCAAAAAGGCTTTGAGTTATAAAAAGAAGAATAGAAGTTGTTCTACGATGGAGCAACTTAAGATAAAAAAGTTCTTAGAAGTAAGAAAAATTCAATTTTTTTCTAATTTGTTGTTTTTGCATAAATAACCATATTTTAATAATATAGTACGATTTTTCTAGTGATTTTGAACAAAAATGCTCTTGGTGAGCAACATTCTAAATGTATCCGTTTTCGAGATAATTTGAAATTAATGTCGAAAAAATGGCTTTTTCCATGAAAATAGCCCTTTTTCAAATGTTAGTCGTGATTGTCCATCTGCAAAAGTATTCTTTTCAAATTGTACATAAAATTTTCTACAGTATACCTTTTATTACCGAGAATACTAGACAAACTGATTCCTGATATTTACTGTAGGTAACACGACAAAATTTGCTGCTTTTACTTACAGTATATTATGAAAACCTAACCCGAAACAAAAATAATTAGTATTCATGTTAGTGTACAAGCGTATTTTGTTCAGGTAGAAACATAATGTATTTAATTAGTTTAACTGTTTATACCAGTAAGAATACAATTGTTACGCCCATTTATACCTATCCATGCATTCCCTTTGGTGTTGACAGAAAATATAATTTACATGCATACCCCTGCACATACCAATATTTCAAAAAAGTACCTAAAGTGCGTACCTAGTACGTATAAAAAGGATTACATTACAAAGTCATGACATCAGTTTAACAGTGTATTTCATAAGTAGCGTAAAGTGTAAAACGATTTGAAATGGAACTCGAAACAAAGCATTGTTGTAAACCTTTTCGTGAAATCGGGAGACGGTGTTCGCCTAAACTTAGAAATTTAACTGACAAGTTAATTTAAAAACTTTTATCCATGCAGTGTACGGTCCATTTGGACACGTCATTAAGAATTTGTGATTCATGTCGGTTATATTCGTATCGTCGTAATCCTGTCGAAAGAGTGGAGCAACCAGAAAACGGTGGACATGACGAAGCACCAACCACATCACGGAACGATTTGGAGGAAATACCATCGGCAGCTTCAATTACCTCGGCATCTTCTCAGGACAGTGACCTACCGGATTATTCCAGGAAACACAACATTGAGTTATTCAATAATGGAACTGCAGGAATAAATGTGTCTCCGATATCCATTAGAGGATTTAAAAACGATAAATACCGTCGGCAAAAATTTGCCGAAATTGAAGCAGGTATTAGAAAATATCTATTCAGCTTACCACCACAAGAAGAAGTCAAAGAGTTAGCTACATTGAAAACAAAGGTTGTGGAATATGATGAAATTATTTCCAAATTGAAAGAAAAATTCACCAGATTGTTCGAGAATAGCTAAAATACGTATATTAATAGCTTTGCCTAATTCGTGGACGATTCAGCAGATAACGAGCAAACTTGAAACAAACAAATACCTTGCATTACAAGCAAAAGAATTGGCAGCCGAAAATGGAGTATTGGCTACCCCCAACGACAGATCGGGGAATCGTTTGAATCCGGATATAAAGAATCAAGTGATACAATTTTTTGACGAGGACGACATCAGCAGAGCCATGCCGGGACAAAGAGATTATGTCTCTGTAAACACTAATGGTAAGCGTCAACAAATTCAAAAACGGTTATTACATTCATCACTTAGAGAAACTTTCACTCGATTTAAAGAAGTCAGTGAACATGAAATTGGATTTAGTACTTTTGCAGCATTACGACCAAAACATTGTAAATTGCTAAATGCTTCAGGTTCTTACAACGTTTGTGTTGGCGCAATTCACGAAAATATTGATTTAATGCTTCACAGTTTAAAAAAATATTCATTCAACACTGATTGTAATCAAAATTTTGAGAAGTTATTGTGTAATTCATCATCAAGATCAAAATATTGTTACCTCCGTGAATGCGAAAATTGTCCCACGCTGTCAGAATTTGAGAAAAGATTTTTAAAAGAACTTGAGAAACATAACTTGTCTGAGATATCGTTCGAACAATGGATTACAACTGATAGTTGTAATTTAGAAACGCTATTAAAACCTGTCGATGAATTTGTTGAATATTTTAGCGAGAAATTAGAAAAACTATTAACTCATGATTATATAAAAACAAAGCAATCTAAATTTTTAAAAGATACAAAGTCTTCATTAAAAGAAGGAGAAGTAGTTATTATTTGCGATTTTGCAGAGAATTATTCATTTGTACTTCAGGATGCTGTTCAAAGTCATCATTGGAACAATGATCAGGCTACAATGCATCCGTTTGTTATTTATTATATGGAGTCATGAATGCTTAAAAATCTAAGCTTTGTTGTAATATCAGAAGTTCTAAGACATGATACAATTGCGGTACAAGTATTTATTTCTAAATTACTAACGTATTTAAATCAACTAATGAGTATAAAAAAGGCCATTTTTATGTCTGATGGGGCTGCTTCCCAATAGAAAAATAGAAAAAATTTTGCAAGCCTCTGCAAGTTTAAAGAGAAATACAACATTGATTCTGAGTGGCATTTTTTCGCAACTTCACATGGTAAGGGACCCTGTGATGCAATTGGCGGCACATTAAAACGAATGGCAACAAGAGCAAGCTTGGCCAAACAACATGAACATCCAATAACAAGTGCGAAAACTTTGTATGATTGGGCTATTAAGAGAAATCAAGAAAATTTCCCAAAAATATCATTTTGCTATGTTTTACAAGAAGAATATGAAGAGGAAGCTGCAGAATGGGGTGGTAGTTATCAGCAAACAAAAATGATTCCTGGTACACAGAAATATCACTCCTTCATTCCAGTTGCAGATAACAAAATCGCCGGGCAACAAATGTAGGATGCATAGATGAAGAAGGTGAAAAACAAATTTCAAGCTTCTTTCGAGAGTGTCGTATAGCATCCTCCTCGTTCGCTGGTTCTCACTAGAATCCCCCCATCACACGCACGTTCAAGCCAAGATGAATCGTACCAGAGGTAGTCCTGTTTCCAAAGATTCCAAGGTTGTTGATAAAGGTATGGCCAATATACTACAATTCCCCCTTAGGAATAAAAATGCGTTATAGATTACCAATGTCTTGATTTATTTTTGTATGATCCAAATTTTATCATGTCGAATTTTACCATTTAATGTCATCATGCTTAGTTGGAGCTTTCCTCATCCTTTTAATAGGAACATCTCCAGATGTAGAACCCCCCTCCTGGATCTGTGGAAGAACTGTTTCAGAAGCAACGTCATCGCTCCAAAACTTTTTTCAAATGCGCTGAACTGCGCCTGTAATCCTTACCAGATTTTTTAGATTTGATTATTGTATCAGTCCCCACTTTGCTTTGAACGATGAACTCCTCGTTACTGAAATTCGTAACCAGTTTATTGTTCTTTCTCATTCGTTTGGCCAATACGATATCACCCTCCTTAATTGCGAAATCTTTGGCATTTCTCTTCTTATCTCTATACTCTTTTCCCTTGTGTTTGACCACAGCGTCCCTATCCCGTACTGAACCAAATATCATGATTGATGGAACCTTACTTTTGATACGTCTACCAAACATCAATTCGCCGGGTGATTTCCCTGTTGAGGGATGCTTTGTCGCGTGATACGTTTATAGATAATCACTCAATTCTTTCCGCCAATCTAACCCCAGTTCTTGAGCGAGGCGGAGTCGTTTTAGAATCGACCTATTCCGCCGTTCCACTTCTCCGTTGGACTGTGGCCAATAAGGGATGGTATTTAAAATTTTGAAACCAGTAGCCTCAGAGAACTTTTTTTTATCTCCTCACAGTCTGTACTAAACTGAGGAGCATTATCTGCCTTTATGAAAGAAGGGACTCCATACCTCCCGAACATAATAGCCAACTCTCTAATCACATCCTGTGAAGTAGTAGATTGCATTTCGCAAACTTAAATGACTCGAGAGTAATAATCGATGACCACGAACAAACTTTGTCCTTCCGGTAATGGGCCAAGGAAATCAACAGCCAGTGTATGCCATGGATATGAAGGAAGTTGGCTTCGGATCGTTGGTTCCGGTGGATCTGGTGCTGCCACCAATGTACAACCCCTATAGCTTTTTACGAATTGCTCGACATCCGCATCCATTTTAGGCCACCACACATTTGACCTCAAATGATTCTTCATCGTGGTTATTCCCGGGTGACCATCATGAGCAGCAGACAAAAGCCTATTCCTAAGGATTCTAGGAACTACAATACGGTCTTCTCTAAGCAAAACATCTTCAAACTGGCATAGTTCATTTGCCAACACCCGGTATTGAATCGGTAGGTTATCTTGCTTACCTTTGAATAATAGTTCTAAAATGTTTTTGATTTCAGGGTACGATAGTGAAGCTTCTTTGATATCATTCCACGTGAGGGCAGTTGAAGACAAAGCTGAGATTGTTACTTCTCGGACCATTATTTCTTCATTCACGTCGAAGGGTCTAGGCTCCTGAACTGCTAAGCGAGAAAGAGAATCAGCCACATTTTCCTTACCAGCAATGTGTATAACCCTGTAGTCGAATGTTTGCAACCTCAAAACCCAGCGTTCGATTCGCGCGCAAGGCTTGGCACGTTTTGCAAATAAAAACGATAACGCTTTGCAATCAGTCATGATATCGAAAGATCTCCCTAACAAATAAAACTTAAAACGTTCTACTGCCCAGACAAATGCTAGCGCTTCTTTTTCTGTCTGGCAGTATCTACGTTCCGTTTCAGTCAACGATTTGGAGGCGAAACTGACCACACGGTGCTCGTTATCTTTGTTGTACTGATCTAGCAGTGCTCCAAGCCCATGCGGACTTGCATCAGCAATTACAACAGTTAGTGGTCTTCTAATTTATAGAACCCCAAACCTCTAGAGTTAAATAAGGCCGCTTTGAAATTCTTAAAGGAATCGTCTTGTTCTTTTGACCAATCAAATTTGACGTTCATTCGCTAGTACTTTCCGTACCGGCCTATCAAAGCAAGAAAAAAAAAAAAAAAAAAAAAAAAAAAAAAAAAAAAAAAAAAAAAAAAAAAAAAAAAAAAAAAAATTAAAGGGGGAAAAACCAAAAAAAAAAAAAAAAAGGGGAAAAAATTGACCACCCCCAAAATTCGGGAGGGAATCGATTATATTCACTACATCTTACACAAAACACGTGAAGATCTTATGATTTCACTGTTCCATTAGGTTGAATTAAGGTCTGTATCCGCAATAATCCGGACACCTCAAAACATGAATGAAACATACATTTCGCATTATATTTCCGTCGTCGTGGTTTATTTCAGATTCATGGGATGTGTTGTAACAATTCGTGAAGAAAAAACATAGTTATTCGGTATTTGCATAAAAATTTCGAACTTTGCCCTCAACTCCGTCCATCGGGGTTTGTACAGACTCTTCAGAAATCGTAGAAGCCGTCTTTGTCCAAATTTGATGGAAGTGTTTGAGGTCTTTGATTCCTTGCTTCTTTCCAAAAAGTTTCCGTTTCATCAGAGCCCAAGATCTCTCGATTGGTCGTAGTTCTGGGCAATTTAGCGGGTTTGAGGTTTTTGGTACAATGTTCACTTGGTTGGCTTGGTACCACTCCATCACAGTTTTAGCATAGTGGCATGATGCCAAATCGGGCCAGAACAAAGGTTTTTCTTTGTGACTTTTGATGAAGGGTAGCAATCGGTTCTGCAAACACTCTTTCTGGTAGATCTCCTAGTTGATTGTGCCTGTAGTGACGAAAGATTTATTCTTTTTGCCACACGTGCAAATTTGCTTACCACACAAGGTATGTTTTGGGAAATTTCGATACCTTCTTCGTTTTGAAATGCTCAGTTGTAGCATTTCTGGCCGTAGCAGTATAAAAAGCCAGCCCTGGAAGCTGCTTGAAATCCTCCAGGACATAAGTTTCATCGTCCATAACAACGCATGAAAACTTCGTCAAATATTCGCAGTACAAACGTCGAGCCCGTTATTTTGCTGCCAAGTTCTGTTTGTCGTTACGATTTGGAACTGTTTTTACTTTATACGACATAAGTCCCAAACGTTGTTTTGATGTTTGGACAAAACCAGGCGACATCCCTATTTTACGAGCCACCGTTCGAATGGAGAGATTTGGGTTTTTCGTTAATATCCTTTTCACCTTTCGGTCCATGACAGGATCAGCGCGTCTAGTGTTTTTGTCACTTCTCGGTGTCTTCTCCACCGTCAAACGTTCCGAAAATGATTTCAGCACATCGTGAACGGTGGATTTAGGCAAATCCAATGTTTTTGCAAGGTCCCGTATTGACAAGTCAGGATTTACCGTACGCCCGTACAAAATTCACTCGCGCACTTGCTTTTTCTTTCGTCGCCATCTTGAATACTAAACATGAAATGTAAACATCAATCATAGTCTTTTTCATCATAGACTCAGCTATACCACAGTGAAATTTTTCATTCCTACGTGCAATATTTCAAAAGTTACAATGATTTGAAGGTGTCCGGATTAATGTGGATACAGACCTTACGAATATGTTTTTCATCCTTTGCGGTTGTCGATGCTTCAAACAAAAACAAAGAAAGGTTACAGCTTTTATTTGTGTGAATCCTGCAACCATCCAAGGAAAACTTATCGTCTAAGAGTTGCAATGCAACCAGAACATTTAGAAACTCTTGTCATACAGACACCTCAACACCGACTCACTCAATTTAATACTATGGGAAAATATAATTTTCAAACGTCACTCATCCAAACCGTTGCCAAGGAAATGTTTTAACGCAGATGAAATATAAATTCTAAACGATGCATGACACCCACACACAAATGAGCCGGCTTCTGCACGCATCGGGTTCATACACAAATGTACATGATGTTTGTCACCTCTAAATCAAGTCACCTGGCATAGCTAATTCGTTTTCCATTTTGCTTTATTTCGCCCTTATCAAATCAAACACCTACGTAACAGTTCCGCCGGTTGGTGAACGACCTGTACATCGGTGGCTACACCATATCGCTCGCAATGCTCATCGTATCGCTGTGTGTCTTCTTTAGCTTTAGGTAAGTTTTTCGGAGCGAACAAAAATGTCCCACTGTAAGATTCAACCTTGTTACGGAAAGTTACATGCTTATTAAACTTGGCATTGAAGAAACGGGAAAATTTATTTTTATCGGAGATCATGCCTTAACTGGGATCATTAGTCGAACAACACTGCCGGAGGTTCATTAGTTTTTTTTTGATGAGTGAAAGCATTTTCATCAGAATTCAATAATCGTTGAATGATGACGATTGAGTTGAATATGAAGTATTCAATACTTTCTATCAGTAATGCTTACGATGGATTATATGTATCGAATTAATCCCGCTATCCGGTTAGAGGCAATCAATTAATTAACTAGGCTCTAATAAGACCGTTCGACGGATAGCCATAAATGTGGTTTTATTAGAATACTGCCGACGATATGTCTGTTTCGACGCGACGCACAAAAACCAAGGCACACATCTGCATGGAAAAAGTAAATGCGCCCCCAAAGCGTCGTTTAGGGCAAACAATGTTGCCTTCTTTCGGATGTTGGTTTAGAGTACCCCTAAGATTCGGAAAGATTCTGTATTATACATATTTATACGCTTTGTATGTATACCAGGATCAAAGCAGGGGGAAAGTCGGTCATAAATTTTGAATGTTTGCTTCGATTGCTTCTACTCGAATATCCACTGCTCGGTGTCAGATTGGTACAAAAATCCTTCGAATAAGTGTTTCTCAACTGTCTTTTATTGCAAGACCGGCGCTGTTCGCCATTCGAAGGATTTCTGTACCTAACTTCTAACAACCATGTGGCAACGGTAACGAATCCCATTGGAATCCTTACAGCAGCTGTTGACGAGGTTGATTTTCGTAATGGGATGACAATTCAACGTATCGTATTTCATTTTTATTGACGAGGGATTGCCAATGTTGCTTACCACAGCTTCAAGCTCGCCTAAATGCCGCTACTTTCCATATGCTTTGAGTCCAGTAGGGGTTCAGAAAGCAAAAAGTTTGGAAATCAATGTTTCGATTCCTATTTAGTAGAATTGAAATGTTTCAAGAACCGAGCTCAAAGATTCACAACAACGAACATTGAAACTAATCAAGTAAGCTAGCAGCAAGTAGCCTACTATTTGACATCCCACAATCGCCATCATCAGCACTTTGTTCGTACCAATGCTAAACTAACCAATGCCAAGATAATGGTGCAATGAAATTGAATAACTTTCTGCGGATCGGCTGCTTACAGTTTCTCCTGCTCTGTCTATTCCCACCCACAGAACTCTGAAATGTACCCGCATTCGCATCCACATCAACTTGTTCATCTCGTTGGCGCTGAGCTGCTTCTTCTGGATCGTCTGGTACAAGTTCGTCGTCGAAGATCCGGATGTGACCAACAGGAGCGAGGTAAGTGCCCGAATACAAAACATATTTACATGCACTGTAATATCAAACGTGGAAGGGGTGGAATGGCAGCATTGTTGCCGCTTTTGATGTGATGGGGTGTTTTGAACACTTGAGAAGAAAATTGGTTCTGTGGCGTTCTGTGTGATTTGCGCTTCACAACTTAAACTTCTTAAGAAGACCACATGAGCAATTTTTTGCATTGAAATGTGGAACGTTTACGTGCTCACTTTGATTTTCAACTGTGAAGCAGCGGGTACTAACACTCAAACTGAGAAATTAAACAACATTGTGAGATTTTTTGTTCAAGATCCAAAAGGAAAATTTCGCTCATTAATGACTTTCATAGAAGTATGGCAATTTGTTGAACCAAAAGTTGATAAATAAGAGGAAATTTCCAGTTTCGAAGTGCTCTGATTAATGCAAGCTTTCAGGCTGATATGAAAAACTGAAATCCTCTGCTGTTTTTTTTTGTTTTTTAATAAGCAAAATAATCATCATCTGTTTGGCGGCGTTTATTTTGAGACGGAAATAAATGGAGCAGCAAAAGGTAAACTCCGTTGATTATTTTTTTTAAGACGTTTTCAAACCCAGTAAAGATGTAGGCTTTCGAAATTATTTTTTAATTAGAACAAAATAGATCTGAGTCAAATTTGTCAAAATATTTGTTTTGAAGAAGAACCAAACGCTTAGAATGAAGGAGTTTTGACGTAGTAATACGTCTTAGTTTTCTATACTAGGGTTTTAAATATAAAAAAAAATGATTTCAATTCATTTCAATCAATTTATTTATTCACTAAACAAACATGCGGTTTATTGTAGACTGAAATTGAACCGAACACGGCGGTGATTTATTTTGAACTAAAATCTATCAGCTGTTCTGCTGCTTCTACTGGTTAGAAGTGGTTAGATCACCACACTATCGTGAGGCGATCGGGTCCTATATGCCTATTGCATTGACCATATCAGTGACCATAGTGTGCAACACTATTGGTAAGGAACATGTATAAGCTGGAAGTGAGCGACCAGTTAGGGTGGTTCTCACAACGCAAATTAAATTAATCGTTTGATTCTTGGCACGATCAGTGACCGTCACGAAAAGTGGTCAGGTTTTGATCGTTAATATCTCAGTCGTTTCTCCTTAGATTTTTAAAAATTTTGCACCAATCGATTGGACATTTTACTACGCATCGACTCCAATATATTTAATACATATATTTTATATGTATATATATTAAATGTAAGAACTATATTTTTACCATACTACCCCATGCAGGATAGGCAAGAGGAGGAAATTTCCTCCTCTTGCCTATCCTGCATGGGGTAGTATGGTAAAGGGTTATGTGCCTGATCGGGTACTACCGTTCAATAATGCCCTCCGGTCGTTTTCAAACTCGATCTTTCAATTTTCAAAGCCTGCCGTTGCCCTATACGGAACTATGAATACACTTTCTCTTCATGTCTATTTCGTTCTAGCAATAAATTACCGTCCACTCCTAGCGCCTTCGCATGGAGATGATAAATTATCTACTTCTGACAAACTGCACCGTATTTTTTTATTTTTTTATTAGGGTGACCATGTTCGATATAGGGTTACCAGAAAAATCGACATTTTTCGAAATTGTTTATTTAAAAAAAATCATAACTTCTGAACCGCTGGATCGATTTGCAATGTTTTGTCATGAATAGAAAGCTTATTACTTTTAATTTTTATTAAAAATATTGGTTAAAATAATAAATGTACTTAAATTTGCTAAAATGGTCAAAATATTAGTTTTTTATGATTTTTGAAATGTTGGACCACAACGACTATTTTTTTAAATATTTTTTATAATAATTCAAACATTTTTACATAACATATCAAAAAGTTAGAAATGTTCATTGTGCCGTTTTTGAGTTACATTTTTTTGAAAATTTCAAGTTTTTTGCCCGTACACACATGGAATGAACGTTATTCTAAATTATTTCAAAATAACTGCGGGAATCATTTCATTGAAGTTATCAAACTTATTTCTAATAAATTCATGATAACCATGTTTACAAATCTAGTTTTATTTGTGAAGTAATGTACCCATCAAAAGTAGAGGAGGCTGGTCCAATTCTGACCCCATTAAATGTAAGAACTATAAATCCGCCTCAAATTGTTTAAAAGCAGAGGCCAACATTGCTAGGGTTTACTCAGCCATGGTTTACGCCAGTGGTGCTCATCCTGCGGCCCGCGGGCCGCATGTTTCCCGCTGAGGCGGAAAATGCGGCCCGCGATAGCATTTGAGAAATATGAGAACTTCATTGAATATGTAGCTATTTGCTGTTCGATTTGAGTTGCATTTCTTACTGTGCAATAATTGTGATTCTCATAGTTTTATGTGAACAATTTTTACCGTACTTGTTACACAGATGATGAATGACCAAAAAGGCGGGATAGAAAGAAAGAGAGAATGCAGTCATATTTTCGCTCCCGCAACCACAGGTTCATTCACTTTCACCATTCAGTGTCTGTTGTCAATTGGTTCCGTTCTGTAGTCGCGTGCGTAGTTCTGAGAAGTTTCGAGCAATTATTCAGTGAAAATGGAAGCCAGCACTAGCAAAAAACGGAAAGTGGCTGATGAAGGACGTGTTTTCCAGGAGAAGTGGTCTGAAATGTTTTTCTTTACGTGCATTAATCAAAAACCGGTGTGTATGATTTGCAACGAATCTGTTGCAGTTATGAAGGAATTTAATGTGAAGCGTCACAACGAGTCGAAACATGCGTCAAAAATGGATAAATATGTCGGTGTGGCGCGGGCTGAAAAATGTGCTGAGTTCAGGGGAAATTTGAGTAGCCAGCAAAACTTTTTTGTGAGAAGAAAGCAAGAAAACGAGCTGTGCACAAAGGCAAGTTTCATTATCGCAGAAAAACTCGCTTCCCATTCGAAGCCATTTTCTGATGGCGAGTTTGTAAAGGAATGTATGGAAGCTGTGGTTCAAATGATTTGTCCCGAAAAAAGTCGCATCTTTGCGCAAGTGAGTTTGTCGCGGGCGACCATCACCAGGCGGGTTGAAGACATTGCTGAAAATCTTGTGTTGAGTTTGAAGGAAAAAGTTGCCAGCTTTGAATTTTATTCAGTGGCGCTGGATGAGAGCACGGATATATCTGACACAGCTCAATTGGCAGTTTTTATCCGCGGCATATCTAAGAAATTTGAGGTGACTGAGGAATTGGCAAGCCTTTTCCCCATGAAAGGAACGACGAAGGGCATTGATATCTTTAATGCTCTGTGCGCTGTTCTAGAAAAGTTTGATCTACCGCTGAAGAAAATGTCCGGAGTTGTTACCGATGGAGCTCCCGCTATGTATTTTGTTTTCCATCTTATTTAAATTATTCAAGCTTATACCGCAGTGTAAAGACGTGCAAGCCCCTTAAAATTCTTGCCTAAAATGTTGTGCTATTTTGAACGTCGCCTTTTGACAGTACTGGCATTATCGCATTTATTATGGACATTTGATGTATTTGGCGCTGGCATCAGGCCGTAAGTTTATTTACTTCTTACTTGAAGGGTGCATACAAATTGATGCAAAATATTCAGCTTTATCAGATTTACGGCCTTGGAAAATTTAGTACCAAGGATGGTGTTAAATTTTAGGTATTTTTCTTCATACATTTATGTATGTTTAAATTTATTTATTTATTTATGAATTATGTTTGAGCTTGTTTGTCTGTTCTCTGTGCTTACTCATTTTATTACTGAAAAAAATGTTTATTCATAGGAAAATATGAAGGTGCAATTGCCCATCTTCGAAAATTACCAGAAGTGTCAGAGCAATTCTCCCAGTACCATTGCATCGTGCACCAGGAGAACCTCTGCGTCAAAAGCGTGGGATTCAAGGATGTCATGAAAGATGTCATCAAAATAGTTAATTTCATCCGATCGCACGCATTGAACCATCGAGAATTTCAGGCTCTTCTAGTAGACACGGATGCAGAATATGGTGACGTACCATATTATACTGAGGTACGTTGGCTGAGCAGGGGAAAGGTGCTGCGACGCGTATTTGATCTTCGGAAAGAAATCGTCGAATTCATGGAGAGCAATGGTAAATCAGTGAAGTTTTTCGATAATGCGGAGTGGGTGACAGATCTGGCTTTCCTGACTGACATTACAACGCACCTGAACGATTTTAATTTAAGTCTCCAGGGTAAAGGCAAATTGGTGCACAGCATGTTTAATCAAATCAGTTCATTTGAAAACAAACTCGTGTTGTGGGAGGAACAGATGAAAATTCTAAATTTTGCCCATTTCCCTACTCTCGGAAAATGCAATGTGACGTTGACTAAAAAATACGTTGACGCACTCCAAACAATGAAAAATGATTTTTCTCGTAGATTTGGAGATTTCAAAGCGCATGACAAAATTCTAAAACTTTTTTCTGCTCCATTCAGTGTTGATGCTGAACAAGCCCCAGATAATATCCAAATGGAACTAATTGAGTTACAGTGCGACACGGAACTGCGAGAAAAATTTGATCGACATGATTTGTTGGAGTTCTATGCCAAATTTGTTCCGGAAGAGCGCTTCCCAGAGCTGCGAAATCATGCTCTTTTCGTAGCTTCTTTGTTTGGATCCACATACATTTGTGAACAACTGTTTTCCGTGATGAAGCAAGTAAAGTCAAAAGCAAGAAATAAGATAAGTGATGAACATTTGGACAATTCATTGCGTATTTCGACCTCTATCATGAAGGCTGATCTCGATAAGCTTGCTCAAGAAAAGTGTAAGTGAATTATGTATTAAAATGCGAAAAGTTTTTTTTATTGATTTTCAAATAAATTGAATGTGATACAAATCTACATTTTGTTGTTTGTAATTTTTTTTATTTCGGAAGAAAGAGCATTGCTTTACATTTCAGGTACATCTACTAGTAACGTGTCCTCAAAATAAGCTGTTTTTTATTAATTATTTTAAGCCATTAAAAATAACTCATTGCGGCCCGTGGCATTGGCGCAAAATTTCATTTTGGCCCGCTGCAAGCATCTACCTGAGCACCACTGGTTTACGCTATAACTGAAACCACAATGGTTCGTTAGCGTCCAAATTCAGCATGAGTGCTCATAAGGATTGCAGAGGCACTCATTCCGAATTTGAGTTGTAGCGTAAACCACGACTGAGTAAACTTAACTCATATTTTGAATTATTCCACATTAGGGTCATTTTGAGTGAACCGAACTGAAACTAGAATACAAATTTTTTAGCGTGTAGAACATTTTTTCTCAAATTTAGTCAAGTTAAAAAATCAATTTTGAAGCATAGCATAGCATAGCATAGCATTTTCCGACCAAAAAAAAATCCTGGGTTGGCTGTTGTAAAAACGATGGAAGCGCCAGAAGAGCTGCCTTGGGTGTGACAGGCTCTTCATGCATCAATCTCTTTACACAACACCTGGCCAGGTCCTTATGATCAGCAAGGGATGGGAGGGAAGTGTTGATTAGATGTCTACTTAAGAAGATGCTGAGAACTCATGCTGCCTTCATAGACATCTGGAGTTGGAAGTTGGATGGGAATGTGCAGGAGGCTTTCCTTGGCGAGAAAGCATATGTATATTTATATGTATATTGGTCGTTGGGAGTGACGAAGCTAAGAAAGTTAATGCACTCCTTTGTTGTCCTCACAGGCGTTTCTCACTTGTATTCAAGCTCCAAATCCAAGGGTGTAGCGCATTTTCTTGCGTGAGAGCTTGACTGTCGGTTGGGACATGAGCACTAACTCTTGCCCTAGCCTTTTATGGCTTAAAGGGCGATACGGTTAAAATTTGGTCAATATCAACTTGACGTATTTCTTTCAATTTTGCATTTAAAAAACCTGAACACCCCTCATTTTGAAGGTGTGTGTGTGTAGAATGTTGCTCCTATTTTGATTTTGGAATTCACTCTTCAGTTGTCAAAATGCCGTCCAAGCAAGAAGAGCAGCGTATCAAAATTTTGCTCGCGCATCGCGAAAATCCGAGCTACTCGCACGCAAAGTTGGCAAAATCGCTAAAAGTTGCCAAATCAACCGTTACAAATGTAATTAAAGTGTTTGGGGAACGTTTGTCGACAGCCAGGAGGTCTGGATCGGGGGGAAATCGAAAACCGGAAGCCGCTGAGACGACAAAGAGAGTTGCCGGTAGTTTCAAGCGAAACCCTAACCTATCTCTCCGAGATGCCGCAAATAAGCTGGGTGTATCGTCTACAACCGTGCATCGAGCCAAAAAACGAGCCGGACTATCGACTTACAAGAAGGTAGTGACTCCAAATCGCGATGATAAACAAAATACGACGGCCAAAGCGCGATCCCGGAGGCTGTACACGACGATACTGACGAAGTTTGACTGCGTGGTAATGGACGACGAAACCTACGTCAAAGCCGACTACAAGCAGCTTCCGGGACAGGAGTTTTATACGGCAAAAGGAAGGGGAAAGGTAGCAGATATTTTCAAGCACACGAAACTGTCAAAGTTCGCAAAGAAATATCTGGTTTGGCAAGCCATCTGTACCTGTGGCTTGAAAAGCAGCATTTTCATAGCTTCCGGGACTGTCAACCAAGAAATTTACGTGAAAGAGTGTTTGAATAAACGTCTGCTGCCTTTCCTGAAGAAACACGGTTGTTCCGTACTGTTTTGGCCGGATTTGGCATCTTGCCATTACGGTAAAAAGGCCATGGAGTGGTACGCCGCCAACAACGTGCAGGTGGTTCCCAAGGACAAGAACCCTCCCAACACGCCAGAGCTCCGCCCAATTGAGAAATACTGGGCTATTGTCAAGCGGAACCTAAAGAAGACCAAAAAACTGCTAAGGACGAGCAGCAGTTCAAGGCAAACTGGCTTTCTGCGGCGAAGAAGGTGGACAAGGTGGCTGTACAAAATCTGATGGCAGGGGTCAAGCGTAAGGCCCGGCAATTCGGATTTGGAAAAGCGGAAGCCTAACTGAATATTTTTCCTGAATTTTATACTAATTGAACTTGAAAAAGAAATTTAATTTGATTTTTTAAATAAACGATTTCACCGATTTACACGCGTTTTCCCTTGACCAAATTTTGACCGTATCACCCTTTATGGTTATAGCGCCATTACTCGCTTTCTGAAAGAAGAAGAAGGACGCACAGACACAGAGTCATACGCTCATACACATACACACATATAGGCACACACTCTATCACACGCACATGCACACTCACGCACACACACATTCTCACATATTCATGGTTTGTAAATAGCTTTAGGTCGAACCAAACGGTCAAAAAATGTATGTACGATTAAAGGAATTTCCCCCGCTGAACAACAAACGTTACGGGAGCTAAAACTCTACTGATACCACAAATATAAAATGTAAAAAATACTTAGTTGAATTCCATTTAATTACGTTATGTTCGAGGGTCCAAGAAGTGCACACAAACTAGTTCGGCCAGCGCAAGGATCAAAAGTTTTCAAACTTCTACCAAAGTTTCCGCAAACAACACAGTGAACTATTCTTGCGTAATAGACCGTTTGTACGATTCAGATAAGAACACAATATCTATGAACGCGGGAGTTGGATTTTACAGGAAAAATTTATCGATCAACCCACGGCCACGGTATCACTCGCGATCGACACAAAGCACGCCGGGGTTTCTACGACTTTCGGAGGATTGGTTGACGGAGAAGAATGCGGATCGCGAGTTATTTCCCGTACTTTCCACCAAAGGGTTTCTGAACAGTGATGCTCATGTCTTTTTCGTCTTCAACCAAACGGATTCCGGAAGCTGACTTGTGATCGTCTTCATTTCCTTAATTTGAAATTGTTTGAGAAACTCGAGTGAAATAATGACAGCTACAAAAACACGCCCGCATGCAACAAGAGCTTACTTCGATCGTTTTGGTAACAATTTCAACATGGCCACTTTTCCGGAGGAATTCGGACCTAGTTGTGCAAAATCATAAACTTGATTATGTCGCAAGCCAGGTTTTGGAAAAGATTTGAATATGGCCACTTTGCCGGAGGAACTTGTATCCCGCAGGGCCGCTTTTAGTGGCCAGCAAGGATGCAATTCTCCTCGGTGCAAGCAGGGTCCATACTGAAAAGATACTCCGTACATTGGCAAACGCAAACTCACCAGAGATATTTTTGTTTCGTTTCCACTCTCTTCTAGATATCACAAGTTGAGTGACACCAAAGTGTCTGTCGTTTGCACCCTCACCACACAGCAGGCCGGATCGTGGAGTGATCTCTGAGGAGCACCGAAGAGAGCATAATTATTTCACCGGAGCGACTCACCCTGGGGCAAACCATCATTGTTTATTTTTGTACCGCAACAATTGAATTTGCATATTTTTACAATGTTACTGATTTCGCAATGTTCTCCTTCTTCTTTTCGGCATATCCAAGCTTATAGCTTATCGCAATTAGTGTCAGGCTCTCAACTTAGTGTTCTAGATGCACTTCCACAGGTATTAAATTGGGAGTTTTCGAAGCCAACCATCAATGCATGAATTTGTGTATTGTGTGGCAAGCACAATTATACTCCTATGCCCTAGAAAATCGAGATTTTTTTAAATCGACTGTACTGGGAATCGAACCCGCCGCTTCCGGATTGGTAGCTCCGTGCCTTTACCGACTAGGCTATCTAGGACTCCTTCTCAACACAGCACACAATTTAGATCACGATTCTCTGTTCCATCGTCAAACCTAATTTTTATTTCCGCGAAAAAACTTCGGACTGAATTTTCTTGTTCCCGTTTTCCAGCAATTTTTTCATAATGTTTAGATCAAGGTTTCACTCACGTCAGTGCGGTGCAGTCCTTTTTCGCTCTTTCATTCTTCGACGTTCACACTGCAGTGAGTGTATGAACGTTCAGGCCGCGAACTGTTAATTCTCTCGCTCTCCCGTGCTGTGTCGAACAATCTCTACAGTGGTGGAAAAAATCTCCGTAGAGACTGAGTGAGATTTACCAAAGAGAGCTAGAATTGTGCACCCGGGTGATTCTCCCCAGAGAAATCGCAACCCTGGTGGCCAGTATCGTCAGAATTCCTCAAAATGTCTTCTGATGACCTAGTTTGGCTAGATTATGACGTTTGGTATGCCGTATGCCATGTTTCGCATCTAAAATTATTCAGTCCACCATCCTTGGACAGGTATTCCCACCTTGGAATCCGAAAGTACGGACATTTTCGGAATAACTAGTGCAGATCCACAAATAAGGATAATTTTGCGAGCTATTGCAAAAAACCGCATCAAAATCCATTGGTTAACAATGGAGTATCATTTGTTTTAAATTTGATTTCTTCTTTTTCAGAGGGGTTGGGGACGTACGTCTTAATGCTTATGTCCTTACCATATGAAACGAAATGTAGCATCACCTAACCTTCTTAGACTAGATGCTCCTTTTTTTTAATTCTTTATTTATTCTAAATTTTACATTATTTTACATTCATATATTAATCTACGTGCTCCTGCTAAGTAATCAACCTTTTAACCTTATATGCTATCATTTATATCTAATTATGTTAATATTTTTTTTTTACCTTGTCTATTCAGTATTTTTAACAGGGTTTTTTTTTTTGCCTGCGTGTGAGAATAATTATTGATTTCTTAAAACTAGTTCTAGTTTGAAGATTTTTGTCTAAAATTATGAATTATTTTGTTGGACATTTCTTCTAGAGTCTCAACGTTTGAAATGCTATGTAATTCAAAAGTACTGAACCAGGGTGGCAGCTTCAAAATCATTTTCAGAACTTTTTCTGAATCCTTTCGAGTGCTTTTTTTCCTAGTAGCACAACAACTAGACCATATTGGCACAGCATAAAGCATGGCCGGTCTAAAAATTAGTTTGAATATTAGAAGTTTGTTCTTCAAACAAAGTTTTGATTTTGTGTTTATAGGAGAATATAAACATTTTATATATTTATTACATTTGGCTTGAATGCCCTCAATGTGATCTTTAAAAGTTAATTTTTGATCAAGTATCAGTCCAAGATATTTTACTTGATTTGACCAAGAAATTGGAACTCCGTTCATAGTGACCAAATTTTTTTTTTTCAAAAAACCCCACGCTTGTGTGGGAATATAATAAGTTGAGTTTTGGAAGCATTAGGAGAAATCTTCCACCCTTGCGCTGAACTGGCCGGCTTGACGTGCCGCAAGGGCTCAGTAGGGATCAAGACCCGAAGCTAAGAGTCAGTTCCATTGTGGTTATATCACATTTATTAGCAGAGCAGCACATCGAAATTTTAGGTTCATTATTCTTTATATGCTATACAATTTCAGATCATCCATGGATATCCCAAATTTTGTAAAATAATCTCAAATCAATTTTTTTTTTCTGGTGGCCATGATACATTATCTAAGCTTTCAGGTTCATGGTGGATGTGCGGGTCCGTATACAATTGCAGCAGGACCACAATCTGCAGACACGTAAATACAAATGAAATTATTATCGTTTTATATTATAACATCCATTCACTACATTTTGTATGCTTTTTTATAAGTCATTTTCAGCTTCACATTTATGCATCCTTGTCAGTTATAGCTCATCTAACCTACATTATGTATTTGAAAAGATAGGAAGGTTTTGATTGTTTTTTTTAGAAAGGATCATATTCGAAAAATTCTACTTAAAACAGCACTTTCCTTCTTCATCAGAAATATATATTAATTCAAAACCTAACAGTTTACAATCATTCATTTCCTATTTCACAGACATGAGGAATCATTTATGGGTGTACAAGAGCTATAGAAAAATTCAATTTCCTAATTTTTTATTTTAGTTTTATTAAGATTCAGTTTTTAGATTCATACTCATCTGAAATTTATTTCGCCTTATTATTAGCTGTCTTCAGTTTTTCTAATATTATTATGACATTAATACACATCTAATTTTTATTTTCAGGAACATACCAGTAGATGTCATATATATCTTGTACCTACGCTTATTATGTTCTCTGACTATTATTGTGAAAACAAATTCTAATCTTAGTAGATCTTATTTCAATAGAAACTGCAACAGTCTTTCGATGAGTGGATGGTCAGATTAGTTACGGATATATGTATTCTACTATAGTTTACTGGCTTGCTGGTATTATTATTTTATATTTTAACGTCAGTTTATTATTTTATGTTGTGATATTAAATGATGTGACATAATTGCATTTAAATTCATTTCATTAAAATCGCTATTTCAGATGAGACTCACTACATAAATTATTACAAGGAAACGGAACAACACATCGAAATTTTAGGTTTACTATTCTATTGCTATATAATTTCAGATTATACATGGATATTCCAAGTTTGATGAGATAATTTTAAATCAATTTTTTTTCTCGCAGCTACATTGTCTAAACTTTCAGGTCCACAAATGGAATTGTTATTATCATTCTTATATTCATTCACTATATTATTTGTCATTATAATATTCATTCGCTATATTTATTATAATTATAATATTAATTCACTATATTTTATACATTACTATATGACATTAAATATATATTGGGAAGGGAGGGAGCACCAGGGTATCACTCAAGCTGGAATTGGACAATGGAGTGGTATGACAACCGGAGTCTAGGAGGGAACAAACAGTATCATTTTCTTTATCCTACCGATTCGATTGTGGTGCTGTGAATTCTACTCCAACAATTTCAGTAAGAGTGACGCGCCCTTCTTAACAAGCCATCCCGTAGAAAGCTTAATGAGTATTGCGAATTGGGTTATTCGATTTGTTGGATCGTATCGTTGGAAGGAGATTCTTATGTTCCCGCGGGTTTCGCGTAAGTGTCTCTGCTTACGGGTCCGCCCCACCGTTTTTGGCCCTTCATACAGCGTTACTGTGAATGCAAATCGGTAACTCAATTTGATCTTGCTATTAAGTGGAGCTGCATACATGACAAGGTCTTAGAAGGGATGGTGGCTACCTTACATACATACATACCCCCTTAATAAAAATAATCAAAAAATATAAAAAATTTTTTTTGTCGCCTCCATACCACACAACTTTCCCCTCGCAAACCCCCGTCCCCCCAACCAAAATTTTACCCCCCCGCCCGGGAAACCAAAGAAAATTAAAAAATTTTCCCCCAAAACCCCCCCTAGCACACCAGCCTCCCAGGCCATATCAATTTAGAATTCTGATAATTTACTTGCAAAGTTCTATCAGTTCAGTAGTCTTGAACTAATTTCATGATATAAAGCGGAAATTGAACTTTTTCAATTTCGCAATCAAGCCTTCATGCCATACACTGTCGAATGCTTTTTCTATGTCTAGAAGAGCAACTCCAGTGGAGCAGCCTTCAGCTTTGTTTGAACGAATTAAATTTGAAGCTCTCAAAAGTTGATGCGTAGTTGAATGCCCATGGCGAAATCCTAACTGTTCATCAGCAAAAATTGAGTTTGTATGGATGTGAAGCATCATTCTATTCAAAATTATGTTTTCAAAAAGCTTACTTATTGAAGAAAGCAAACTGATTGGTCTGTAGCTAGAAGCTTCAGCCGGATTTTTGTCTGGCTTCAAAATAGGTACGACTTTTGCATTTTTCCATTTATCTGGAAAGTATGCCGGATGAAAACATCTGTTAAATAGTTTTACCAAGAAAGACAAAGTACTCTCAGGGAGTTTTTTGATGAGGATATAGAAAATTCCATCATCACCTGGTGCTTTAATATTTTGAAATTTTTTAGTTATAGTTTTTACTTCATCCAAATCAGTTTCCCAAGAATCATCAAATATATTTTCTTGTGAGAAAATATTCAGATACTCCCTGGAAACTTGACCCCCAATATTACTTGTCAGACCCAAACTGAAACTATGAGAGCTCTCAAACTGCTTAACAAGTTTTTGAGCTTTTTCCGCATTTGTGAGCAAAATTTTATCACCTTCCTTAAGCGCTGGTATAGGCTTTGGAGGTTTTTTCAATATTTTAGAGAGTTTCCAGAAAGGTTTGGAACTCGGATCTAATTTTAAAACATTATTTTCAAAATGTTTCTTCCTCAGGGCAGAGAAGCGTTTATTAGATGCTCCCTTTTTGTACAGCGTTTTGTTCTGTACACTAAACAAGGCTTTCTGTCTAGCTATTCCATCCGACTATTCATTGCCTTTTTCCTTTGATATCTAATGATCGCATTTAAAAAAAGCGACTATTTTCGGATGGATAGTAATAGATATTTTAACAATCCAAATTGCATTTGATTCATTCAGAAATTAAAAACTTCACAAAAATACTTCTACTCCCTAGTGCGCCACCTTCCGGCTATTAGCCGAAACTTTGGCCATAGGTGGAAAAACGAAGCTTTTAGGTATTCTTTAGTTCCTTGGTCGCCTTTTTTAACCAAATCATCCGTCGTTTTGGCCACGAAATTATTTGAATATACTCTCCTTTTCTAATTGGACCAGAACTTCTTGATTGAGCGGAGCTGGGGCACGTTGGGAGGGTTGGCATGCTTTCGCCCGTTCCGCTTCGCCGGGAAGATCTTTTTGACCAGAATCTTCAGCCGTTGTTTCTGGGTTTCCGCTTGGTTCTGCGACACGCTTCCGGCTTGGACTGACGCTTCCGCATGTGGATATCCATTTTGGCCAAATACTTCTTGACTGTTTGGCCGGTCGCACCAAACTCCCGGCCCAACGCACGGAAAGTAGTAGCCACCTTACCTTCCGTCTTCCGTTTGAGCTTCCACCTTTCATTTCTGGAAAAAAAATGCCTGCACCTCATATGTTGACAACCTATCTGTCATCCCGGCCGATTTAGCATATCTACGACGATTAGCGCAATCAAACGAAAAGAATCATAACAAATGAAGAAATAATCCAACATCGTTCCAGTAGCGTTTGCTCGTCGGCGGAAGATAAACAAGTGATTATGCGAACAAATACCATTTCTCTTCACTCGCTAGTTGTCGGTGTTTTCCTCGTTGTTAGCTCGCTGTTTGTTCTGCACTCTCGAAAGGTTTGAAATGCCAGCCTTTCGTCAGCGTAGCAAAATCAGATGGCGTATGCCGACGACCCAAGTTTAAAGTTCACGTTCCGTCTCAAACATCTGCTTCTGTCTGGCCCTCTTGTTTTTTTTCTCAGGCATGAATTATTCGCTAACATTTTTCATTCCGAAGAGGCGTTGTGCTCTACATTGCAAAGCGAACAATCCGGCAGGAAGGAAAACAGCTCCAATCAATCACGCTGTGTGTGTGTGGGTGTGTAAGCGTTCGGGATGATCTCTTGAGGGACTGAAAGTTACATCTTTTGTTGTTATGTATGTTGAGGGAAAGGCACAAGCGAAGTAACAACAACAAAACTGGAAAAATATTACTTGAGATAAGGGCTCAAAAGCCTGGTTCGAAGAAAGAATCAAGTGGTACTGGTTGGGCAACAATAGATTCGGAAATTTTTTGTTTTGATTAGGAGGGGATTCCCTAGGGAAGATAGCCCCATTTGATTATAGTGTTGAATTTTCAGCTAGCAAGGATGAAGACGTGATTTAAAATAAATGAGAAATTCTTGAACACAATACGGCCCTTGCGCTGAACTGGCCGGCTTGACGTGCCGCAAGGGCTCAATAGGGATCAAGACCCGAAGCTAAGAGTCAGTTCCTTTGTGGTTATATCACATTTATTAGCAGAGCAGCACATCGAAATTTTAGGTTCATTATATGGTTTATATCCCATGATTCCTTATATACTATAAACTTTCAGATCATCCATGGATATCCCAAGTTTTGTAAAATAATTTTAAATCAATTTTTTTCTCGTGGCTATGATACATTGTCTTAGCTTTCAGGTTCATGGTACAATTGCAGCAGGACCACAATCTGGAGACATTTAAATAAAAATGAAATTATTATCATTTTATATTATAACATCCATGCATTACATTTTGTATGCTTTTTTATAAGTCATTTTCAGCTTCGCATATATGCATCCTTGTCAGTTATAGCTCATCTAACCTATGTTATGTATTTGAAAAGATAGAAAGGTTTTTGATGTTTTTTTATTTTTTAGAAAAAATCATATTTGAAAAATTCTACTTAAAAAAAGCTCTTTCCTTCTTCATCAAAAATATATATTAATTTAAAACCTAGCAGTTTACAATCATTCATTTCCTATTTTACAGAAATAAAGTATCATTTATGGGTCTAGATGAACAAGAGCTATCGAAAAATTCAATTTTTTATCTTTTTGTATGTTTGTTTTATTAAGATTCAGTTTTTGGATTCATACTCATATGAAATTTATTTCGCCTTATTATTAGCTGTTTTCAGTTTTTTTCCAATATTATTATGATATTAATACACATCAAATTTTTATTTTCAGTAACATACCAGTAGATGTCAGATACATCTTGTACCTACGTTTATTATGTTCTCTGACTATTATTGTGAAAACAAATTCTAATCTTAGTAGATCTTAATCCAATAGAAACTGCAAAAGTGGAAGTCTTTCGATGAGTGGATGTTCAGCTTAGTTACGGATATATGTATTCTACTATAGTTTACTGGCCTGCTGATATTATTATTTTATATTATAACGTCAGTTTATTATTTTATGTTATGATATTAAATGATGTGACATAATTGCATTTAAATTCATTTAATTAAAATCACTATTTCCGATGAGACTCGCTACATAAATTATTGCAAGGAAACGGAACAGCACATCGAAATTTTAGGTTTACTTTTCTATTGCTATTTAATTTCAGATCATTCATAGGTATCCCAAGTTTTATGAGATAATTTAATATCAATTTTTTTTTTTTATCCCAAGTTTTATGAGATAATTTAATATCAATCTGTAAGTGTCTCTGCTTACGGGTCCGCCCCACCGTTTTTGGCCCTTCATACAGCGTTACTGTGAATACAACCCGGCAACTCAATTTGATCTTGCTATTAAGTGGAGCTGCATACATGACAAGGTCTTAGAAGGGATGGTGGCTACCTTACATACATACATACATGAGAAATTCTTGAACACAATACGGATCTTCTTCAAATGTTACTTTTCACTTTAATTTCCATTCAGAAAAATAAACACTTAAGTCATCGTTGCCAAACCGGGCTTCAATAGCAATTTCTCAATACTTCCAATCCTTCGAGCACGGTTTCGAAAATATCTTCTTAATCCGCCCACTTTTACCCAAGTTTCGGTTTACGGCTGCCCCGGCAAATTGCCAAACCTCCAGTCTCCTGCAAACCGATATGGTTGTCCATTTTGACCTAATCGAAATTGAAACAGTTGATCGAATCCTGACCTAGCCACCCTCCGCCCATCTTGGATTCGCTCTCAGGCATTGGAGACTTTTTTGGCAGCTACAAACAGAAATCAGCAACCCTTTCAGCGATTTCTCCCTGGATGGCAAGAAAAAATGTGCGCAGAAATATAAGACGAAAAACATCGTCTTCATCCCAGCGGGACAGAAAATGATGATCTGTTACAGAGTTTTATTTAAGTTTTTTTCTGGCTATCCCCCCGAACAGCGTAGATTCCTCCAGTATATTTATTTCCCTCGACGGACGGATTATCATGAATGTTTGATTCTCTATATTGAATTTTTACTTTTTCTTATCTCGGTTCTGCTTCACTTGGGAAAATCTGACGTGGTGAAGGCACGGTGACGGTGGTTCCGTTGCTGAATGTTGTTCAAACGGGAGAAAATATGAGCTGAGAGGATTAGAAAGGGATGCGCCTTTGTTGGAGCACATTTGTTCCGAAACACTGCGGCGGAACAGTGGCCCATTTGTTTACTCAGCCGGTAAGAATTCATCGGTCTCTAGGCGGGGGACGCTGGCTTTGTAACATACATAGAGGCTGTTTTAAATCACAATTGTTTTTTTTTTTCCCAAACATCGAATGGAGCTCAAAATATTTCGGTTCAGAAACGAAACCGGAAACCAGCGCAATCGAAAAAGAAGCGCAGAAAAATTGAAACGTTCAGTGAGCATTCCTGGAAAACCATCCACCCACCACCTACCCCATCACAGCAGGTGGGGTCCAAATTTGATCCACTGGCAAACTATCAAAAACTTCTCGGTACCATCGTCCAAACCAGCTTGGAATGAAGCAGCATTTTTTGCGGCGAGGGTGGTGGATATTCTTACAACAAAGTGCATCCAAGAGGAAGGAAGTTGATTGAACAGTAGAGATAGTCGGTTTCTGTACTTTTCTTTTTTTTCGGTATTTCCACTTCAAAAAAAGCGGAAAACTCCCTTATTCGAGGCGAGTGAATGGTAGAGAAAGGATTAAATTCCGCTCGGTGAAGGATGGTGCGGAATGAAGAATAGCTACTCTTTGTGGAATTGCAGGTCGGGTGTGCATGGAGCGAGGGCGTGAAGCGAAAAGTTAATTTCTGTTGGACTTTGGACATTGTTGATGCGGTGGGATCTACCAGCATGGATCATGAACGGGGAAGATAGTTTTCTTTAGTTAGAACTTCAGGAATGCATTTGTGATTCGGCGAGAGTGCACTTTAATCCAGTGTGCATTTCTGGTTTGTTTTCCAACGTGTGCATTTTTTGTTTTGCCTGGAATGTTTCTGTTTCATGTCTTATTCTAGAAAACGTACAGTACTTCGGGTGGATTAACCCTTCGAGGTGTATTACTATGCTAAATGAGCCAATAAACCTGAGAAGGAGATAAAGTAAAATTTGATTAAACTTTTACTTAGCGGAGTCGCGAATTGAAACTGTAAACTGTGCGTTTCAACAAAACTTTTTGGTTCCGATTTTTGCAACCTTAGTCCACAATAGAGTGCATCTTTCGATAACCTAGTAGCAGCACATTTTGGGGAACACGACTAAAATTAACCGTAAATACTTCTAATAAAAATAAATATAAAACGGAGCAAAACGGACAAGCGAAAATACTTCATTTCTCACTTCAAGCACCGCACACTACGATCTTCAGTTTCTTGCGGAATCTTCTAAAGTTCTAAAAGGAAGGTGCTGTAATGTGGTTCTATGGATATAGGATTCGGCCTATGCTGAAAATTCTAAGTAAATATTAATTCACTATTTTTACCATGAAAATCAAAAATGTACAGTAGTATTGTCTCACTGACATATCAATATGAAGAAAAACCAAAAACAGGCAGTTTTTAACGATAGGCCGAATTCGAGATCCATAGACCCACATTAGAGCACTTTCCTTTATATATATATAGTGCAACTCCTGAAATTCAATTAATCAAATCTTTAAGTTCTTGTTAGAACTCTCGCAAAGATCTTGAACAAACCAGGGAAATAAATTGCTAAACAATGTAAGTTTTTTTCTTGGACAACCTTCAAAAACCTTTTCAAAATTACTAAATTATGTGATTCAATGATGACACAATTCAAATACCAAATACAGTTCAAGTGTTTTCCTTAAACTTTTGAAATCCGATAGCTTTTCTTTTTGTAAACTAAACGTTCACTTTTGTGTGATATTTTCAGATTTTCCTCAATATTCTCACTTTACTGATCACCCCCAAGATCTTGCTGAAAATCTGAGGTCAACAGCTTGCTAATTTTCCCAATATGTACTGTAAAATAATGGTATTATGGATCGAACGTATTTACAAAACCCATCACACACAACGATTCTGAGCAACACATGAACTCGGTAAATGTACTTGACATGATTCGCTTCTTACTGATACTCACCTGCTTGGTACGTGCTACAATGTTCAGCTCCCCGATACGATGAACAAATCCAAGAATAAAGATATCTACCTGCATAACGAGTGCCCAGAGCGAGCGACAGGTTCGTTTGCAATAGATATGAACCTGAATCGGTTCTCGTGAAGAAGAACTGGGTTGTTCAAGAAAACGTGATTGCAATTGAAAATTAATACTTACTGACCGTGTTGCTGCACTCTTCCGTCGTAATAGGAACACGTGAATGAAATGACACGAGTGGATTCCCATTGCTTCACACCCTGAGACTGTTGAACAACCTGGCAATCCGATTAACTTGTTATGATCTTTGGCAGCAGTAGGTAGATCGATAATGGAGATAAAATTTCTCCCAACGTTGCGCCCAACCAAAAGCTTCTATTATCTTTTAAATATCTATATTTAAAAAGATTCCTACCCTGGGACAAAAGCATTGAATAACTTCCAATAAAGTTCCCCCAAGAGTCGTTAAACACTGACAATCCCAAGAGTAATTTGAAAGCCTCCGAGCACATGGCGCAGAATTCACTGCTGATGAACGAAAAACAGACCAAAATCCAACGATTCTTTTCAATTTTAACTTGATGAATTACATTCCATCTCTCTTCGCCTTTCATTGCACTATCAGGCTTTGCTCAATCACCATCCTCATCATCATCATCATCGGTGGTTGATGTACTGCCTCGGAGCTTTTTTTTTTTCTCGCAACACCGCCCATCCGACAGGCCGGTCGGAAATTCAAATTCTTAATCACGCCTTCTCCTCCAATGTCCTGTCAAGCTGAGCGTATTCAGTGCACTATAAAAAGCTGTAATCAATCATCAATTTGCGGACCCCAGTTCGGTTCAATTGGAGTGATTTTGTTTTGTAATAAAATGTACGACCAGATGAACACGGGCCTTAGGCAGCTTGGCATCCGGATCCATTCAACCACCAGCCGTCCTAGTCGTAAGTTTTGCATTTCCTCGAGTGATTGGTAAATAATTACTCATCGCTTGCGCTGCAGGGATGATGTTGTTGGCGATGAAGATGCTCATGACGAGGATGATGAAGGAACTTTTCTGAAGTTGATCGGGAAATGGCCGTTTCAAATGGGATGATTATTGGAAAATTTTCAATTGCTGTTTTATTCTCCCTTTACGGCGTTGGTTAACGAGTTTCTGTGCTTCGATTTGCCTGCAGTGCATTGTTCTCGCCAGGGGAAGGGGCGCTGGCTGGTTTGATTAACCCGCAGAGGATGTTGAAATTTTCCGGGATCTATCACCTAAGGAATGATTTACTTTTTATTCAGCTAACGCTTCATAATTCGGAAAGAGAGCTTAGGCAACATGGCTGCCATGTTGATGCTTTCGGTGTGTGGCATTGCATTTGTATTAGAGTAATTCATAGATTGCATACTTGATGCTATCATGTGATAAACTTTATGACCCTTATTGCAATTGCTTATGGAAAGCTATTTAGAAATAACTAGCTGTCCAAACAGATGTCATAGTAGATAAGCATGAAAACTGCCATATATATGCAAACTTTATACTTCATCCAAACGTCATTTACTTTAGATTACTTCTTTTCTAGTGGCGTCTGCTACTCAGACTTCTTCTCACTATGTCGCCTACAATCGATACTTCACTCTGCACAGAGTTTGTTCCTTTGCTTTGTGTACAGATGAGCCATTTGGAAACTATACAACCAAAACTCATACATTTCCATTGAAAATTTTACCAAAAACTACATTTTCACTAAGTTATTCAGACAACAGGCCATAGTTGGGTACAAAGAAAAAAATATGTCCCTAACATTGGGTCCACGATTTTCTTGATAAATCATTGTTATTTTATTTATATTAACAGTTTTTTTTTTGTAGAGCCGTAAAAACTACTGCAACCAATTAGAGGAATATTGTGGTACATATATATATTAACAGTTAGGTTATAACGTGTGACTATTTTCTATACATCAAGGCTGTATTATTTGGATTATCGATTATCGAGCCAAATTTTGATCATTCGAAGATCATAGAGATTATCTGTTCAGTTTAACCAGTGAAATAATTTTGTCTTAAAAGTTAAGAAAATCGAAGATTACCCGGAACAGTAAATTGATTAATAATGTCTGAATTACTATGTATTAAATCGGTCAACTTGATTTTGTCGATTATCGCTGAATTAATGACATATTTGGTACATAGGCCGAATGAAGGAGCTAGGTTAACATAACATCCCCTTACCCTACCTCTACGTCTCAACACACTTGAAAAAGTTAAATCGACTCCTCTGGGCGACAACTCGCGACCTTCTGCCACCTGAGAAACCAACAAAATAATAAACGTCTTTAGAGAAACACTAACGTTCCCAAAAATTAAAACGGAATGTGAACTAGTTCATGTTTTCAG
>JAHHFK020005011.1:0-7500 GCA_024533555.2 Aedes koreicus | reverse complement strand
TCTACGCCGTCATCTGCAAGTTGTCTCAACGTACAGTTGTCCCTTAGACAACTGTCAATGTCTTTGACATAAACATTATACAAAAGAGGGCTTAAACATGATCCCTGGGGGAGACCCATGTAGCTAAATCGGGAAGCTGTAGAGGTTCCATGAGAGAAGCTCATATGTTTCTCTGACAGCAAATTGTACAAAAAATTATTCATTAATGGTGAAAAGCCACAAGCGTGGAGTTTATCTGATAGAACTTCAACAGATACTGAATCAAAAGCCCCCTTGATATCCAAGAAAACAGAAGCCATTTGCTCTTTTTTAGCAAAAGCTAACTGAATATCTGTGGAAAGCAACGCGAGACAGTCGTTCGTTCCCTTACCCCTACGGAAACCATATTGAGTATCTGAAAGCAGGTTGTTTGTCTCAACCCATTTGTCCAGGCGAAAGAGGATCATTTTCTCTAACAGCTTTCGAATACAAGATAACATCGCGATGGGTCAATAGGAGTTGTGGTCGGACGCGGGTTTACCAGGTTTTTGAATGGCAATAACTCTCACCCGTCTCCGGTACAATGTTTAGTTCCAGAAACTGATTGAACAAGTTCAACATGCGCCTCTTAGCGACGTCTGGGAGGTGTTTAAGCAAGTTGAACTTGATCCTATCAGCCCCTGGAGCCATATTGCCACACGAAAGGAGTGTGAGAGAGAGTTCTACCATTGAAAAGGGTTGGCTGATCTCATCTATCGGATTTTCGGTTTCGCGAGGAATGATTCGTGCCGGCACAGAATCTGGACAAACTTTTCGCGCGAACTTGAGGATCCATTGGTCCGAGTACTCCTCGCTCTCGTTGTTCGTAGTTCGGTTACGCAATCTTCGCGCCGTGTTCCAAAGAGTACTCATCGACGTCTCGCGCAATAGCCCGTCCACGAATCTTCGCCAGTAACCGCGTTTCTTGGCCTTGATGAGGCTCTTAAGTTCGCGTTCGAGAGCCGTGTATACTTCGAAGTGCTCAGGTTTTCCACGTCTACAGAAAACTTTAAACGCGTCGGACTTTTTACAGTAAACCTCGGTGCACTGTTGATCCCACCATGGAGAAGGAGGTTTCCTACAAAATGACGTTCCTGGAACTGGTCGAGTTTGAGCTATATCATAATTTTTTTTTTTTTGAGCTTTATGTATTATTTTTATTAATCAAAACTGTTTATGTTTTCATTGAATTACTGGAAGTTAACTTAAGGAAAAGATATATACTAAAAATGGGAAATACGATTATTTCATGCGATTTTTCATAAATGTTACTAACACAGATTTCACAAATGAGTAGCAATCGTTTTGTACATGTCAAATGTGAAACGTAATTGTTAGATTTTATAAATACAGACAGAATACACGTCAACTCATATTCACAGCCTTCTGAGAGCCAGTAACCTTTGAGTAAGCTTGTGTCCAAAGGATGGGATTATATATAAAGAATAACTTTCAAATAAACTGAATTGAAATAAAACTACTAAGACTAATTTCAAAACCAAAAGTTTTCACTCGTGAAGATACACGTTAAAAGCTCATTATTTTAGAGCAACTAAGAGAAATAACCTATTCTCGGCCATTTGAGAGTAATCCACCTTTTAAAAGTGTTTTCTCAGCATCGTGCACAAATTTGACGTTTTGGTTTGTTTAAATTTTTTTGCATCCTCTATCCTCTACCTATTGCACTCGACAAAATTAGCCACAATTACTTGAAAGTGTTTTTTAAGAGTACCAAACTTCTCAAGTGATTGTATCTATTGTCGGCAACCACTGAGTTGTTGTGTTCATGCATTTCTGCATTTTGTTTATCTTTTTAATAACTTGATTATAACCTATTGGTTATTGTGATGCTATAAAATACCTAGATAAGACATCGTTATGTCAAAAGCATATTATGCAGTGCATCTCTATGCACTTCTTATACTATCTAAAAGATGTTATAAAAAGATCGGTTAGTTGCGCTGTTTTGGTCATATTTGAGTCGAAAATTAAGTCATATTTTCTAGAAAAATACATGAGTGACTTAAGAATGGCATATGTTTTGCGACAACATCCTCTTAGCTTGTATATGACAAAAGATGTTTTTCGTTTCATTCTTAAAACTCTTGTGTAACAAAATTTCAAGATAACTGGCCAAAAAGATGTTTTAGGTGTTACTTGGGTATGCACAACGACAGTTTATAATTTGATTATAAATGCATAAATGAAAAAAAAATGATCGTCAAAACATATTCAGCACTTATTCAAAAAGCAATCCAGATTAAATGATTGATAATACACATGTCTTAACACTTGCAAGATGCCAATATAAAATCATACATACATTAATTTTCTGCTATCATTGAGATTGCTAAATACTATTACTATTTACTTTTCATGCGAAAAAAAAATGTGCCTGACAATAATTGCCTTAAAGTCCAGCGCCCGTGCGATGTGCATTTGCGTTTCCGATCTAGGTGGTTCCATCCAACAGTGTCGGTATTTAATTAACTTCCGTGTTGCATGAGCTGACCACTACTTGCCTGCTTTAGGATGTGTGTTCTTTAAATCACTTTTATTCAGTAAAAAAAAAGAAATGACCGTATTCAACGCTGGAAGGTTCGATGATTCTTGTTTTACTATCAGTGACTGTTACCAAAGAAGTTTAAAATATCTCCATGTTCGATAAACCAACTATGCCTGTTTGCTCTTGATCCAGAAAGAACTGCTTTTCAAAAGCCAGAATCGATGATTTCGGTTGAAAGCACGATCAGCTTTGAACTTTTAGAAGAATCTGGTTTCATCTGTCGTGCTTCTTATTCAAAAATACTTCATTATGGGCAAAGACATCTGAAATTTAATTCATAGGGAACGGGACGGGTTTGAAGCAGTTTAGTGAGCACCTGAGACATTTGATGAAGCTGTATGTAACCTTTTATTAGAACTGCCAATATTCTGACATTAATCCCTCTGCTTACGTCTGGTCTATCGGAACATACCCTCAGCAACGAGCATTAGGCTCAGAAAATTTCATAGCCATGGAATAAAGTTCCCAATTGCAGGCACTTCTTAAACGCATGCGGATTGCTTTCCGATTAAAAAAATGTTTTCTTCAGCTCCTCAATCTGTACATAAACTAACAATATTGTATGAGTGCGATTCTGTGCATGTGTGCGAAGGCGAAATTAAATAGGCCAGTTCACGATTTGCTGCAAACGTCAATTTCCTCAACCCGCTCCTTCGTTTTACCCATCCGCTCTCGAAAACAATCAACCAAAACATGTCGATTGCTACGATCACAAATTCGTCTCCTAGCAGGTTATGAGACAGACGTACACGACCAAACTTTTAGTTTGTCATTGATCTTTAGATTGGCAATGTGTATTTCTTATTTCATTTACTCTCACGCAAATGTTAGCCAAAGCGACTGTGGCGACAAACGGGATGCTTCGTTTAAAAACAAACAAATGCAAGAGACAGCAGGCTTCACGTTACATTGCCGGTGCGCTATATCCATGGTTAACAAAGAAGAGAGGAAACATGGGCTCTCTCAAAAGCAACAGTGATGCCATAGCTGCCGCTCAACAGCGAAGCATTATTTATCGTTGAGAACTATTGGACAGCTCCGAAACATATTTCTTTTATTGCATATGAGAGTGTCAAATGATGGACAATATAACCATTAGCATAGATCAACCTCAAATGACTGGAAGAAACAATAAATAACTAGTGATTTCAGATCATCTGAATATGAAATAAATGTTAGCTCAATGTTCAACACCACATTCTGGCAACAAACCTAGATGTGAGAAGGGGCTAATGAAGACATTCCCTCCGGTACACGCGATCAAATGCAAAATACACAAAGGCAAAATTTGAGCGAACTTCTTCAGCAGGTAAAAAACTGATGATGTATTTTAAATCTTCAAAAAGACAGTAATAAATTGGTAATCAATCATGATTCATACATCGAATCATTGACCCAATAGATAAAGCTTATGATCGTATCATTAAAAGTGAAATAATTTGGAAAATGTATGAGTAATAGACCTATTTCCTAACAACTGATTAAAATAGTGACCCCTGATTAAGCCGTTCCCTACCCTATTAAGTTCAATATTTCAAAGTAGAATGGATAAAATATTGACCGGATGAAAGGAGAAATACTTACATTTCAGAACCTGTACCTGAATAATCGGCTCCCACAGATGCTCAGTCAGAAATTCATGGAAAAACAGTGACAATCGTCAATTGAAATCACCCCAGTCTACAGGTATATTCATATATTCAAATATTCACTGTCTGCTGGAATAGCAGAAAATGAATCTGCGAGAGAGCCAACTCGTTTAGACCTTGAAGAACAACCGAATTCGTAAGATTTGCTTTATTAGTTTTTCACATCAGTGATGAAAAATATAACACATTTCTTCTGAAAATGTTCACATGTTACTTCTATGAAATTTAAAAGGCGTTTGAGTGAATGTTACACTATTTAGTTCTAGCTAATTCCATTAGATACTTAATGAAAATGAAATGGATCTTTTTCTATGCTTTATAAAATTCAACTAACGATTATTCTAAGGTCGTTTGGTTGAGTGTTGTGAGAACACGCAACCATACATTATGGTGGAATCAGACATAAGTTCAATACACTGCGAGTGCCATATCCAAATCATTCTAACAAATTCCATTTTCTACATCTCCCTTTTATTTCAGGTGACAATACGGCGGCAATATCGCGTCGGAAAACGAGTGGCGCCGGTGCCACAATTGCAGTGACCACACATCTGTCCTCGCTACTGCTGGACTGCCTCTACGTGGTACCAGGAGTGATAGCATCCTTCCTGCAGACGGCCAGGTTCCTGGCCTGAATGTGAATCAGCATCCTCCACTGTCGGCAGCCTTCGAGAAGGTTCCAAAGCAACCGAAAACAAGACCCAACTGTACAGTAGTTACTGTCGTCATCGTCGTCGTCTGTAGTTAGTAAGTTAAGGAAGTACGGTTCTCGAACAAATGAAATCGAGTCATACGAAAAACACAAAAAAAAATGTTTCTCATCTGTCCCTGGACAGATTACCCAGGAAAATGCACCGAGGCGACCAGCGGCGAAGGGAAACAAATTGAGAGAACAATGTTTGGAAAAGTTTTATCCATGTTGGGTAAATTTTTCGGAACACAACCTCCTTTTGGGCGTGTGACGACAGCAGTAGGACGGCTGGATTTATGTCGCCAATCGAGAGATGATGGAACACGAATTGTAAATTTTCTGTTAGGCTACAAAAGCGGAAATTAAATTTAAAACTATCACAACTTTCCGTAACAGGCGTCATTGGTGGATGGAACATGGATTTTCTATTTGAAATAATATTCAGTGTTACCTTTCTGAATGAAGGAATGAAACAACGCCCACGTGATGAAGTTGTTTTGGTTTACAGCATTGTTTGTACGCAAGTTTGGTTCTAATTATAACACAACAAATATTTAGTTTGCGTCGAAACGAGTGCTGCTTTCTCAGGTTGATTAGGACGAATGTCAGTGGCACAGATGGCAGCACTCGAAGTTTACATACTTCGTTTTGCGATCAATTCAGAACATATTCTTGCGATCTGCAAGATCGGGGAAAGTTAGACTAGAATAACTAAAATCCACTGATACCTTAGCTTACAGTAAAACCCAGTAGCAAATTCAATAGAATGATGACACAATCACAACAATAAAGAAGGAAAAAAATGCATCGGGCAAGGATGTTTCCATGTATAGTACATACACACACAACAATTTTGCACTCTTGTGGATAAAAACATGCAAGCAAGCAGATGGAAATGTTCATCCACGTGAATGAACAACAACCGGAGAAATACAATTTCCGAGCTTAAATTATTGAGGTCCATTCCAAACATACAAAAAAAAGACCGTGATCGAAAAAACGGAATGGTCATGACCAAAACGATTGCAACTAACCGAAATCGATTGTTGTTGTTGTTTTAAACTGCCCCAGTCAATACAAATAATGATGGAAATGAAAAAGATTGTAAATGGAGTTTCATTAAAATAGGAGGCAACTCAGTTCAAAAAATAAAAAGAAAAACATGTGAAGTGCTCCGCCGGTGATGCGATGTCAAAAATTAATTATCCATCCAATGGAGCCACTCATTCACTCTCGAACTAAACAGAACATCCTGCATATAAACTGCAAATGAGGTAGAAATTAAAAAACAAAGTTTCAGTCGAATCCAGGAGCGATTGGGATGGCCGAGCAGTCAGCCGTGGGGAACTCTCGAAAAATTATTCTATCGACAACCAACGGTCGTACACATGGCATGGATTAAAAATTGACGATATATGTGTACAATAGCGGTTATGTTTTGATCAATACTGATTTCATGATCAATAAGACAATCCATTTGAGTTAAACAACCTCATATTGACGTAATATTATGACCAATGACTTGTGAAAGGTTTTCCTCAAACTATCTCCAAGGACATAACCACTTCTAAGTTCTGGAAACAGTTCACCGTGAACTTTAGTGAACAGGTTCAATACGCAGAAGCTTGCCTAGAAAATCCAAATAAGTGCTCCCTTTTTGGTTAATGGCTTGTCATGGGTATTCGACAGAGCAGACTTTGAACTAAAAGTTACTACGAAGTTTGAGAATTTGTTTTAGTATTAATTGTGCGTGTGCCTCTTTTAATCTTCTTAAGCAGCAAGAAAGTTCCTAGCAAATTTTAGAAAGACAATTACACCGTCTCAACTCGAAGCTGTATTGACTCGACCGCGCAACCAGTGAACCAGTGCCGACATTTTGGGTTTGTGAAAAGTTCCACAGTCTGAAGCTGTAATCGAACTCCCACTTCAAAGTAATCGCTTGAACGACTTGACCACAAAGCCAACTTTATTACTGATGACTTGTTTTTAATTTCTGACCATAGTTCGTTGAAATAAAAATCTATTTAGACATCTCTATTGTGCAGGAATACGGACAGAATCAGTTCTTCAACTTAAGCATAATCAACTTGCACAACCATCACTCCGGAAGCACTGATAATGACAAAGCCACATTCTACGCGCAGTTCGACCTCAAGTACAACCGCTGCCCGAGCCACGACAGCCAAAACAACGCAGCTGAGAACGTAGACGGAACGGAGTCGACGGAATGATTGGTTTGACGAGGAGTGTAGAAAGATTCAAATCATCTTCTTTCGTCTATCACCTATAACGAATGAGTTCGTGATAAGTTATCAAGCCGACATTGTCAACGGCTGCTCGACAACGGATCAGATCTTTACCATACAGCAAATCCTCCAGAAATGCCGTGAATTCTAGGTCGCTGGGTACTACCTGTTCATTGATTTTAGGTCGGCTTACGACAGTATCGACTGCATAGAGCTATGGCAAATCATGGACGAGAACGGCTTCCCCGGCATGATCACAAGAATGATTAGAGCAACGATGGACGGCGTGCAAAGCTGCGTGATAATTTCAGGCAAATAATCCAGTTCGTT
>JAHHFK020005010.1:0-45438 GCA_024533555.2 Aedes koreicus | reverse complement strand
CCCAGGAAGAGAAGCTGATCGAGTTTGAGGAACTGTGGCACGGGGTGAGGTTGCCATCGAAACGCTAATTGACGGTCATGCACAAATCGCCAATCTGGATCCAGCCGTTATTCCAGCAGGAGCGCCGCAGAATGGCCAGCCGCAGATTGTCATACATCAGCAAGCCCTCCGTGCGCAGTACCGCCAACCTTCGACGGACAGTGATATGAAAGCTAGCCCAAATTCGAATCAATGTTTCTGGAATTCAATACCACGGTCATTCCACGGACTCAGACGCAGTTAAGTTATTTCATCTGGACAAGTCACTGGTGGGAAGCGCGGCGGGGATCCTGGATGCTAAGGCAATTTCAGGACAACAATTATCACCAAGCTTGGCAGCTCCTAGAACAACGATATAGAGAACAAGAGGTTGATCATTGATGTTCATGTCAAAGGCATTATGCAGCTGAAAAAGGCGGCTAAAAAAGTCATCCAAGGAACTCAGTAATCTCATCGATGAATGCTCCAGACACATTGAGAGAACTTGAAGTTTCACGACCAACTCCTGCAAGGTGTTTCTGAGCTAATGGTCATCCACATTCTGTCAGCAGCGCTTGATCAAGAAACGAGGGGAGCTTTTGGAGGCACTCCGGTTGAGCACGGGGAACTGCCAAAATACGAGGATACTGTGGAATTCCTCGGGAAACGGTGTCTCATCTTGGAGCGATGTGAGTCAGCCGCACCAGTATTGTCATCTTCCAAGCAATCAGCTGCAAAGACCGCTTTCATCAGTCAAGGCAACCAAGGTTTCTGCAGCAGTCACCACATCCAGCCAAATAATCTGTGAACTGTGTGGCGGTGAGCATCCAGATTTCAAGTGCAACGTGTTCAAAAAATATGAGCGTTGCGCAACGGTTGGCAAAAGTGAGGGATGCCAAAGTTTGCTTCAATTGATAGCACTTTCAAGAGCCATATGGTCAGATCGTGCCAATCGAATAGAACGTGTCCCAAGTGCAGCCAGAAGCGTCACAGTATGCTGCATAAGGATCAGTCGGAAGGCACTGTGTCATCAAACGCAAAGGAGAAGCCGGAGGGTAAAGCAGCAGAACACCAGGAAGCTACCGATGAAGTGCATCCGGAGGCAGAGGAGAATGGAAGTGTAACCGTGACTACGTCTTGCTTGGGTAATGGGGTTCACCACTCCACAAAGCAAGTTCTTCTTCAGACGGCGGTGATTAATGTGACCGATGTACACGGCCGTCTTCATGCTTGTCGTGCGCTGTTGGACTCTGGTTCACAGGCACACATCCTGTCAGAAGCGATGGCCCAGATACTCGGCTTGCCAACCCTGACCAACAAAATAACAGTGGTTAGTGCAAATGCAGTGAAGACGCAAGTAAAAAAAGGATTGAACCTGAATATATCATCGCGGTACAGTGCGCCCAAAGATGGTAACATCACCTGCCTGTCATCGAGTAAGCCAACCGGAACCGTTCCTGCTGTGCCATCGACGTGTCAGCGTGGAATATCCCTCCAGGGATGCAGCTGGCAGATCCAGACTTTTTCAAGCCAAGTGAGATCGATTTGGTGCTGGCTTCGAATTACGTTTGGGATTTGCTTCGGGCTAAGAAGGTGAAATTAGCGAATGGTACTGTCTCACTACGAGAAACCGATCTAAGGATGGATCATCCCCGGTACATACGACCCGTACCAACAGGTGAGTGACACTATTCTGCTTTCTAATGCTGCTATGCAAGAGCCGTTGGTCGACCAATTGGAAAAATTTTGGTCTATTGAAGAGGTGGGCGAGACTTCGCCTTTCACTACTGAAGAGCAAGAGGTCGGAGCAAGCATTTCTTGGACACGTACCGCCGAGATGAATCTGGTGAGATTTGTAGTCAAGATGCCATTTCGGGAAACAGTAGTGGAATTGGAAGACAACAGAAGCCTTGCGTTGAAGAAATTTGTATGGAAGGAGAGGAAACTGTCACGTAATCCAGAATTTAGGAACCATTATGTTGATTTCATGAGAGAGTACGAACTGCTTGGCCACTGCAAAGAGATTCAAGAAGGAGACGGTGATGGTATGCCACGGTATTACTTACCACACCACGCGGTGTTCAAATTGGAGAGTTCTTCTACGAAAGTTAGGGTAGTTTTTGATGCAAGTGCTATTGCGTCAAAATACTCCCTCAACTTGAAGTGATGAAAACAGGACCAACGGTTCAAAACGATATATTCACCGTGGATCTACGCTTCCGGCAGCATGTGATTGGATTCTCCGGTGACGTCACGAAGATGTATCGGCAGGTTAAACTAGATCGTCTTCACACTCGCTTTTTCAAGGTCGCTTCTGGAGAGAGAATTCGTCGCAGCTATTGAGAGTTCTGGAGTTGGTCACTGTGACATATGGAACCGCAGTTGCACCGTTTCTCGCGACCAGATGTTTGGTGCAGTTGGCCAATGAGGAGCAACATCATTTTCAGTTTGCATCGAAGGTGGTATTAGAAGATATGTATGTGGACGTCATGCTCTCCGGATCAGATACAGAAGCGGAGGCGGTTCAGCGGCTGTTGGCAGTGAAGGGAGTTGCTCTTTTCTGGAAGATTTCCAAATTCGCAAATGGAGTTCAAATTCGACGATAGTGCTTCAAAGTGTACCTGAAGAAGAAAGAGAAGTTTTAGTGAAATTTGATGAAAGTGGACAAGAAAGAATAAAAGCTCTTGGTATGCTCTGGGACACGAAAAATGATCAGCGCCAGTTTAGAAATTGGCCAGAAGAGGCCGAAGAACAATCGTTAACCGAAACGGTATGTGTTGTCGGAAATATCGAAATTGTATGATCCACTGGGACTAATCCAACCAGTGACAGTTTGTGCTAAAATGGTCATGCAAAAGTTGTGGTCTTCAAAGATGAATTTGGACGATGAACTTGAAGGTGATCTTTTGAACGAGTGGGTGGCTTTTCGTAAATCGTTGACCAAACTTAACCAGATCGAAGTGCCACGATGTGTCAGAATTGGCTGGTGTCGTTCGATACGAACTCCATGGGTTCTCGGATGCATCAATCGCAGCATACGGTGCTTGTGTATATTTGCGAAGTGTTATGGACGACAGAACAACAGTGCTGCGCTTAATGTGTGCCAAATCGCGGGTGGCGCCATTGAAGCCAACGACTATTCCAAGGCTGGAACTGCTTGCTGCATTGTTATTGGCCCGGCTTATAGTGAAAGTGATCGAAGTGTTAGACATTAACTATTCAAGTGTTCTATTGTGGAGTGATAGCCAGATTGTATTGGCGTGGTTAAAAAAAACCACTGGAGTTCTTTGGAGGTATTCGTCCGAAATCGAGTGGCCGAAATCATCAAGCTTACCGGGCAGTTTGTCTGGAAATATGTGAACACACGACAGAATCCAGCTGATGTTGTGTCTCGCGGCCAGCTGCCAGCGATGTTGAGCAGGTGGTTTCTCTGGTGGAATGGGCCAGAGTTCCTGAGCCAAGAAAAGTACTATGATCCTGAACTGTGTCCAATCCTGCAATCGAATATTCCTGAGTTGAAGACTGTCGCAGTTGTCGTGAAGAAGTGTGAGACATTGCCAGTGTTTGAAAGGTTTAGTGATTTCCGTAAACTCCAGCGTGTTGTTGCATACGTTTTGCGCTTCGTTCGTTACTGCAATCGCAAGTCTACGGGGCCACCACAAACTACACAAATCATATCTGACTGTTCCTGAAATGCAAGCAACATTGCGGTCCATTCTGAGGGTGATTCAAATGTCAGAATTACCTGATGAAATCCGGTGCCTTGAGAAGAGAGAAACGTACCGCACCGGTTGGGGAATCTTAGCCCATTTCTTGACGATGATCAAGTGATGAGGGTGGGCGGTCGTTTGCAGAAGTCAGCTTTGCCGTTCGAATCGAAACATCCACTTGTGTTGCCGAACCATCCGATAACGGAGATGATAATTCGAGCTCTTCACGTCGAGAACCTGCACGTAGGGCCTTCAGGACTGTTGGCCATTGTTCGGCAAAGCTTTTGGCCCTTGAAGGGCATGTCCACAATTAAAAAGGTTACGCGAAATTGTGTTGCTTGTTTTAAACAAGCAATAAATTGGCTTGCAGCGGCTTATGGGTAGCCTACCTGAGGAACGAGTGAATGCAGCGGCTCCTTTTGAGTACCCCGGAGTGGACTACGCTGGACCTGTGCTTGTGAAACAAGGGAAATATCGTCCGAAAGTCATCAAGTGCTATATTGCCGTGTTCGTGTGCATGGCGACGAAGAATGTGCATCTGGAATTAGTGTCGGATCTCACTCCGCCGCGTTCATTGCTGCACTGGAGCGCTTCATAAATCGTCGAGGTCTAGTGAAGAAAATGTATTCAGACAACGGTACTAATTTTGTGGGGGCTTCAAATGAGCTTCACCAGTTATATGTGGATTTCCAGAGTGGGAGCCATCGTCGTACTATCAACGATTTATTGTAGGCAAAGGAAATAGAGTGGCACTTCATCCCTCCCAGAGCACCAAATTTCGGTGGCATGTGCAGTCCCAAGTAACAATTTCAGTTCTATTCCAGCCGTATAGCACTCCTCCCGGCTTTGTTGATGACACTACATTCAAAACTGTTTTGTCCACCAACACCTCCTCTATGCATCTTTAAAGCCGAAATATGTACAAAGTGGCCCACTCTATAGACGGTTGTGAAAACAAATTAATAAAACCTTTCTAAGACCATAAAGATTTTGAAAATGTTCTAGTGAAAGATGTTATGACCACTTGAGAACCATCATAAAACCTATTGGCCGCCATCAAAACCAGCATAGGGCTGAATGGCCACAGCTGTCAAACTTCACGGCGATATCGTGGTTGGTTTTTGTTGTTTTGCTTTGTTGCTCTTCTGATTCATTCAACAGTAAATAATGGCTCAGAAAAAAGTTCTACTGTTGCGGGAAATTATGATTGATAGCAAAATATATAAAACAAAATGAGTTTTTTTTATAGCGTATCATGCTCCAAATCATATGCGCATTTAATTTTATGGTGAATATTGGCACGATAGGAGCTGAAAATTAATGCGCCTTGGAAATTATGCGAGTTTACAACAACAAAAACAAAATTGAAAGAAATATATTCCGTAAATTAATCATGAAACTCCTGAAAATTGATGGAATTCAATAAGGTTATCTAAACGAATACCGAAGTTTGTCTCAGATCTACAGTTCAATTGTATTACATTTAAAATTTGGTGTATTTATTTTTCCACATTTCAATTATTTCATATATTTCAATATGGCGATTGCAAGAAATCACAGTTTTGCCAAAAAGCCAATTTATCTTAGCAATGGCTACTATAAAACTATCTGGTCGCTTGGTAGCTTTCCTCAATGCCAGTTAGCCGTTTAATGCATTTACTGGAGGCAAAATGGTTTTAAAATGCTTTTTCAACTGACCATAATAAGATAATATGAATGAGTCCTAAAACGGCATTTCAAAACAGCATTTTATGAGTTAATAAAGTCAAAATAAAACCTTTGATAGGAGTAAAAGGAATTTTAGAAGTCAAGGTTTTAAGATCGTTGTTAAGAAGCTGTGTAGGTTCTTATAAACCTGACTAAAATTTGAAACCTATTGGCATCTCTTGCTGCCATAATAAAGCCGAATTGATTTCTAGTGGTTTTTATAAAACTTTAATAAAACTTAATAAAGCTGGATGGTTTTGGCAATGTTACTTGGGAAAAAATGGTTTTAAAATGCTTTTTCAACTGACCATAATAAGATAATCTTAATGAGTCCTAAAACGGCATTTCAATACAGCATTTTACGAGTTCATAAAGTCGAAATGAAACCTTTGATAGAAGTAAAAGGAATTTGAGAAACAAGGTTTTAAGATCGTTGTGAACAAGCTGTGTAGGCTCTCATAAACCTGACTAAAATATGAAACCTATTGGCCTCTTGGTGCCATAATAAAACCAAATTGATTTCAAGTGGATTTCAAGTGTCATAAAACTTTAATAAAACTTAATAAAGCAGGATGGTGTTAGCAATGTTACTTGGGATACCATTTCTAAACTGTTTTAAACTGTCAGCATAAATAGGGAGAATTTTTTCACATTATGTTTTCTATCCCCCCGATGTCGCTAAAACTGTACACATAAACTGTTTGTGGTGTGCGGGCCTCAAATTTCGCAGCAGGTGACAATTTAAAAAAAATGTACATTTACCACCTCTGATCGGGATAATGATTCGATGCATACATCATGATTGATTACAAATTAATTACTGACATTTTGAAGATTTAAAATACATCATCTAGAAAACCATCAGTTTCCTACCTGCTGAAGTAGTTCGCTCAAAAATCTGCCTACGTTTATTTTGCATTTGATCGCGTTTGCTTATGTGTGTAATTTCTGCAAAATAAAACGTAGATGTGAGTTTTTAATTTAACCCTCGGATCGCTAGTTTCTACCATGGTTTTTTTCTTTCAGTGTAGAAGCATTAATTGACAAAACATTTTTAATCCAACTACGCCGTATCCTGTCAGTTTAAACGTCATTTTCTTTTGCATAACCTTAGATTAACTTCTTGTGCATAATGTAGCACTGAGAGTAACTCAAGCATCCCCCATTCTTGACTAGGAAGGTGTTCAAACTTCTATCAGACCATGCTGCCTACGCGAGAAATACACATTTTGTGTTTTAGTTGTCTGGATAATTCTCATGTTTGGTTGAAGTTCTGTTTTATGTGTATGAGAGCACCCCCTCTCCAGAGAGGGGAGGAGTTTCAAACCACCGTAGAAACTGTCCGAGAAGATGAAGTAATGGTCTGCGGGCATGTTGGAAATCATCCCCAATGCGAAGTTGATTACTGCCAGCTCAGCAACATAAACAGAACAAGGTTCCTGAAGTTTGTGGAAGGCGCTAGAGCAGTGTTTCCCAACCTTTTTGGGCTCGCGACCCCCTTTTTGAATCAGTAATGGCCCCGCGACCCCCTTGGAAAACTAATGTGATTACGTTGCGATAAAAAATAAAGAAAAACATCAATTTACGATCTTTTTGATATATTACGACATTTTATGTTATAACCAGGCAAAAACACTCTCAGTGTGATTGTTGCGCCTGGATTTGGGACACTAGATTTGAAATTCGGGGCTGTGTTTGAGACAACGCCAATCTCATGTCATCTTCAACGTTCAGTCTGTTTCTGGTCTTCGTTTTGATTTGAAGTAGAGTTGAAAATCCGCTTTCATAAAGGTATGTTGACACGAATGGGATTAGGATCTTCAATGCCTCCATGGAAACTTTGGGGTATGAGCCATACGTAGCACACCAGAACTGGCTCAGTTCCTTTTCATGAAACAAATCGCCCGAGACGAAGGGGAATCGTTTTTCAGGTCCTAGTATTCATCCCCTACCATCATCTGGAAGGCTAGCCACATCAATGAAGATAGAAAACGGGTTGCGTACTAAAACAGCTACTTCTTGCTTCAACTCGGGGAAATACTTCTCAGATTGCTGCTCCAGTGAATCCAAATGTGCAATAATTTCTGCTTGGAGAGCCGAAGTCAGCTCTGCTTGCTCCTTTATCGGTCATATTGCACAGACGATCAAACATGGCAGCATTTCCCATCTCAAATTTCGGCGCCAATTTTTGTAGTTTTTCCGCGAATACATGAAGATGATCTTGGAAGTGAACAAGATTGGATTGTTTGCCCTGAAGTTTTAAATTCAGCAAATTCAGATGCTCAAAAACATCAGCTAAGTAAGCGAGACGCTTCTGAACGTCTCCTTCATTAAAATGTGCAAGAATATCATTTTTCCCATGAGCTTTCAAAAACGTTTTGGATCTCATCCTTCAGCTCGAAAACACGGTTGAGTACATTACCCTTCGACAACCAGCGTACGGAAGTGTAGAAAAGAAGAATCTCATGATCTGAGTTCATTTCCCTGCAGAGTTCCTTGAATAAACGTGCTCAGGGCTCCAGACTTAACATAGTTAACAATCTTTATGACCAATTCCAGTACTTTCAATAACCCTTCCGGCAACGTCTTGCTGGCACGAGCATATCGATGGATCATGCAATGGACACCTGCGGCATGTGGGGCAAGCTCCTTGACCTTCTTCTGAAATCCAGATTTCTTGCCAAGCATTGCAGGAGCTCCATCGGTGCAAACCCCACAATTTTTTTCCACTGCAAGTCACCAGATTCAAAAAACGCCTTGATATTAGCCATGATATCATCACTTTTGGTAGTAGTTTCCTAGTCACAACAGAAAATAAACTCCTCCTTTAAATCGCCAGCAGAGCATACGTACTTCACAAACACCAACAGCTGCGCACAGAAACTGACGTCCGTGGATTCGTTGAGTTGAATTGCGATTAAAGGAGATTGTTTTATTTCTTCCAGGACTTGCTCTTTCACGTCTTCGGACATATGGGCAATTCGTCTTTGCGCAGTGTTGTTCGATAATGACACTTGCTGCATTTCCTTTTCACTTGCTTCCCCAAGAACCAAATTCACAATTTTCAGCATGCTAGGTTTGATCAGCGTTTCTCCTATCGTATGAGGTTTTTTGTTTTTAGCTATTTCCAGTGCTGTCTCATATGACGCCTGCACTACAGCTGTGTTTTATTGTTGAATGCTGCCAGTACCAGTGGCATCGAATCTCTGCCGTTTCAAGCCAGCTTCATGACGCCGAAAAAAGTCCACATCCTTAGTACTATGCGCGGCATGCTTGGTAATCCAAATGCCGTTTCAATTTGGATGGCTTGATCGATTCAACACTCAACACAACACCACAAAGCAGCGCCCTATGGCTTAACATCGCCATGTAACGATTATAGTTGTGAAACCGAATTTCATATAATCCTCGGAATACTTGCGTTTCTTTTCCATGGTGAGGCCGTCTATAAAGTACCACATAATCTTGTTCTTTTCTGTAACTATTTTAAATTTATTGAATACTTTACCTATTCAAGTTGACAATATTTAGTTTGCAGCAGTTAACCAAAATCTCAGCAAAATTTAAATGTCGAAGCAACAAATTGGTCGGTTGATTGATTCGGGACTCGACACGTGAATGACCAGTTAAGTTGTAAAAGAAGACAAGACAGATGAGCCAACCTACTACTGCACGTGAATTTAGTTTATCTTCACATTTAACGACGCACCAGGACGCACACTAATACATCAACGCACATCTCAGTACGAAGGAAAGAGCAAGTAAAAAATGAATCCATTCAATCGCGTGTGCTCTTGCTAGCACAGACAAGACAATGGAAGAAGCAACTGTCCGCCCAGTACGCCCTAAGGTACCCTCTACTCTGCTCTACTCGAGCGAATTATTAGACGCACGAAGACCAAAATATACTCGTTTATTCTATGAAATTATAAACTTTCTATGATAGGTTGCATTTTATTTTATGGATCCATTTATTTTTTTTATTCTGTATGCATAAAAATTGTCACGCTGGTCAGACGCCTGCGACCCCTCTAGAAGGCCCTCGCGACCCCCTGGGGGTCGCGGATCACCGGTTGGGAAGCCCTGTGCTAGAGTTTTCATTGAAGACACCCAAGCCAGTGGATCCATTGAGGCGAGAGCCATCAGTGAAAAACCTTTTTTCGGAATTGACGTTTTGGTACTTTTCAGTGAAAATACGCGGAATGATTATAGAACGAAATTGTTCCGAAATACCATGAGGAGCTTGTTTCATGGAAAGATCATAATGAACTGAGGAACTGCTGTAGGTGAAATGCAATGGCATTTATGTAAGGTAACTGCCCATCAGGCAGTTTACTTGTGTTGGAAGCAAAAATATAGTAAACATTGCTTGGCAAGCGAGCGCCGACGTCAAACTACCATAACATTCCATACTATGAACTGATAGTTTGACATCACCATAAACAGCTGTACCGTGTAAGTAGATAAAAATTGTGAGGAAACACAAATACCACTCTACATTTCCACATCTCACGAATACCGTTAAGCCTGGTGGCCCGGACCTAGTATAAACGTCATTGGGTGAAATGAGCACGGTCTGGAGTATAGCACGAAAGACACATATCCGACGATATGTAGTGGTGGTAAATTTTCATAAATCAAGATTGTGTGTTCAGCCTTATGAATTCTTCAAAAAAATTTATTACAAATGCGTTTTTCACTCCACATTATTAATAATATTGTGCGGGAGGCCCCCGACCAGATCTTGTGGGGGTTTGATTCCGCCAAAACTTCAAGCTCCATGTTATGCGTTGAGTGTATACAGGCAAGAGCAATACACAGACAACGATGTTGAATTCGTTCCAATTTTATAAGTTGACTTTTTCTTGCCGAAAGAAAGCTAAAAGAGCCATACTCTAGAACAGAGAGAATAGTTGTTTTATAAAGAGTTGTGAGATCTCCCGGATATGCACCCCACCATGTGCCACAAATTGAACGAAGAAAGTTGATTCTTTTTTGGCATGTTTGCTTCAAATACGTAATGTGGGCATTCCAGGTGCACTTTTAATCAAACCAGGCCCCAAGGTATTTGAAAGATAACGATTGGGTAATGTTTCTACCCGTTCAGTTTTTTGCGATGAGAATTCGATCCCTAGATTCCTAGCCCAAGAAGATAGGTTATCTAGGGAATTTTGCAATGGTCCATGCAAGTTTACGGCATGTGAGCCTCTTAAGGAAACCAGACTGTCGTCAGCATGTTGTCCTAGCGTGCATTGTTCTGCCAAACAGTTGTTAATACCTATGACGTAAAAGTTATAAAGAAGAGGGCTGAGGCATGAGCCTTGGGGCAGACCCATGTAACTAATTCTGGAAGTTGTCAGTTCTCCTAGTTAGAAAATCATTTTCTTTTCCGACAACTAAGTTATTCAAAAATTACGGGAAGTCCACATCTCTGCAGATTATCCGACAGGATTCCAATGGACACTGAATCAAAAGCATCCTTAATGTCCAGGAATACTGAAGCCAGTTGCTTCTTGTGTGCAAAGGTCAGTTGAATATCTGAGGAAAGCAGCGCTAGAAAATCATTTGCTCCTTTGCTCTTACAGAACCCAAACTGTGTATTTGATAGCAAGTTATTCGATTCGACTCAGTGATCGAGCTTTCGAAGGATAATTTTCTCCAACAATTTTGTAATGCACGAAAGCATAGCAAGCGGACGGTATGAGTTATGATCAGTAGGACTTTTGAAGCGGGAAAACGTGTATCAGAAGACAATGATCTGAAGTTGGAGGCAGTATCAGACCGGGTAAAGTCATAAGAAGAATTCTTGGAAGCTCCGAAAGTCCTGTCCATAACATTAGACCGGGACGACTGTGATGGAGAGAAGTTGGGCGCGGAACAATAATGAAACCAGCTGATAGGTTAAGTGAATAGGGCTTCCGTTATTCTTTGTGACGGGCGTCCTTGGCCGGTTGAGATGACGATCGGTTGCTTATGATGATGAGAGCGTAATGTGGAATAATGTCAGAGTCAGAATCCGATTCTTCAGCTGATAAAATCGAAAATTGGTTTTCATCAAGAACGGCTGTTGCAGCTTTAACCATTTCTGCATAAGTCTGCCTGGAGCGTCCAGTAATGGAACGTTGCGCGTTATCGGATTGCGTTTTGTACCATGGGCGCTCCTGCAAAGGGTGAGGATTTTCACCACAATAAATACATTTTTGCACAGCATGAGTCTATCGACAAAAAAAGGGATAACCATGGAACTGGAGAGGAGTTCCTGTTCCTGTACGTTTTCTAATTACATGAATTATATTCCGCCATGAGAATTGAATTCCCGGGCTGCATTCAAAACACACAAGTAACCAAATCCCGTGACACGTTTCTTTCAATTCGTGTAAGACTAAGAAATGTACACCGAGCCCGTTTGTGAATTATCCCTACGCACTTGAATTTCGTTCGACAATGTCTTGATCCCAATTTTATTAAGTATGTTAATAGAAAGTTACTTTTGGCCATGTAAACTACTTTCTAAAACTATAAGCGTACTACTAAGGTTGTCCAAATGTTGTACACCGCGGCATGGTTTGCCAGAACCTTCCACTCATCATAAGCATCAACCCAGCAAACAATTCAACAATTACCAAACTATGATACTGAATAAAACCGAGATAAAGGATTTTTCACTGCCACAGACTGACGTAGCATTTTGTTTGTTTTTATTTCCCAACTCTTTTTACCGTTGTTTTCGTAGTTATCAAAAATCAGACCCAGACGACATAGGAACTCAACTAGAAGAACGCAATAAATTTTATACAAAATGAGATAACCGACAAAGCTCGATAAAACCATAGCGCAAAGTAACAGAAGAAAATCCTTTGATACATTGGTGCTGTAATTTAGACACAACGCAAGGAAGAAGCGAACGTACATTTGGAACTTTTGTAAGATCGAAACAAACGAACAGACGAAGAGAATAAATTACCTACTCCGTTTTGAATAAATAAAATACTCTCGCAAACAAATGAGGTTCGGATGGCTAGAAAACTGAAGCTTGTGATTAAGTTACTTAAAACACACATACACACATACACAGCAGCTAAGAGCAACAGTGAAGCGATTATATAAAGCTATAGATAAGTAAGATGGAACGTAACAGTAATTATAATAGCAACTTAGTTAAATTGAATAACTGAAAGAAAAAGAAAACAATGAAACATCATAACCAGCGAGAGGGAAGCATTGAAATCCGGCGAAACATTAGTGTATAGCAAATTTTCCAGCACAAATTTGTAAAATATAGCATAAAAGATCGTTTTTCCAATCGCTATTTGAAAAGAAAAATCATCCTTCCCTCATTACTTTAAGGAAAACAAAAAAAAACACAAAAAAGGCAAAAAACGCTAGCCGGAGGAGGGTATCTTTTTAAAATGGTTCATTAGATAGGCATAAAGAAACAAAAAAAAACAAACGGAAGTATTGATTTCCGACAAAAAAAAACAAGCAAACCCCTTCCGAAATTGACTGTGTAAAGTAATCGAATTGTACGAATTGCAAAAAAAAAAAATGAAAAGAAATCTGTCGAGTGTACCGGAAATGAGAGCAAAAGAAATCCATTTTCGTCGCACCCGCACAAAACACTTCACACCTTAAGCCATCCAACAACAACAACAACACAGTAACAAAAACGAAGAGAAAAAAAAACATTCAAGCGAAATGAAAGCAAATTGATACAACAAAGAGAGCGCGAAAACAATTGCGATACAATGTTTGTTTAAAAGGAAAACAAGTACTCATACAAAAACAAGATGAAAAATAATCAACACAAACTGTTGTCCCTCCACGAAGTGGAAAGAAACAAGGCCAAACCGGAACTGACTCTGCAGCATTATTTCATTTCGCCCCGATCCGTAGTAGGTTTTAGCGAGTTATTAACCTCATTTTTGTTCTATCTGTTTCGGTTACTATTTACTTACATCCTTATCATATACATGGTGTTATCGTTGTTGAAGGGAAAAAGCAAAAACCAACCAACACATACACACACACACGAATGCATTTGTTTGCTTGGAGTTGTTTTATTTATTCATTGATTAGTTTTGTTTGTTAAGGCTTTAGTTTGTAGTTTGCTGTACATTATTTTCTAGATTAAGTTTCGACTTAGTTTTAGTTGTTGCTTTGCATCCATGATTTAATCCCAACTGTACATATGGTCCCACCTTAGGTGGTTGTGGTGAATGTGTTTTTTTTTTTAATATGTTTCAACAATAATTATTGATCAACTCATTCATGCATACACACTTACCATAGAGAGCGGTTTAGCTGAAACTAACCAGAAGTAACAAAAAGCTAACATGGTTTGAAGAATATGTGCTGTAAGTTTATGCTTGAATTAACCACGAATCGGAAGGGTTGAACTATTTGAACAATATTCGGTTGACCATTGACGGGTAAGTGATTGCATGTTATAACTATTACTATTAAATTTTATTTCACTCTTAAATGACACAAACATCCAGTTGAATATACGACGAAAAAACATTCAATGTCAAGCATAGGAACAGAGATGGAGAGATCCGGCTCAGGGCAGTTTTGCATAACATAAAGACAATTGACGTCGCTTTCAATCAAAGGTTGTACAAAAGTTGATGTGGATTTTGCATCGATTTTGAACGCTGCATCACTTCTTAACATCGTTTAAGTCCGTACCTGATGGTGTTCCGTCCGTTTTTCTTAAACAGAATATGGCCTATCTTCTGCATCCACTGGATCCAGCTGTCCCTTTCTAGCGGCATATTTCCTTTTTACTGGAAAACGGTAGACATGTTTCCGGTATTTAAAAAGCGGGATGTGAATAACTACATGGGAATCGTTAAGCGCCGTGAAGTATATGCGATGAGGTTGTATTCAATTTAAAAAAAATATTAACATTGAATTATGTTAAAATCTTCAACATGTATTTGGCAGCACTGGAAGTCAACATAAATGGAACGTCTAATAAAGTATTCTCTGTTCATTGATAAACTAGGAGCTGCCAGAACTCTTAACAGAACAATTAAATAAAAAAGCTGGAGCGAGCAGGCCTCCAAGAACAAAAAAGCGAGCTGGTGCTTCATTTGGTTTCGTTTGTTCATCTTCAATCTGAATATTAAAATCCTTTCAAAGAAACGTAATATTTTTTTCATTGCTACTTTCAAATTGAATCTTAAAACGTTTGTTCAATAAAGTTATACTGTTTTCCTTTTAATATATATTTTTCTCAGTTATTGTCTATTAGTTAGTCTCAAAATCATCCAAACTATTCCTCAATCAAATAAACCATGCTTATGATTTCCCGAAATCAAAATTCAAATATCATAATTTTTGAGTTTTTTTGACATCAAGCAACCTCCAAAAGTGTTTTGTTTGTTTGCCGAGTCTTGGGAATATCTTCATTTGTTAGCGGCAGCTCCTAGTTTATCAATGAACAGAGAATACAACCCTACCAGACCAAGCAAATTACCAACTGCGCCATGTCGTGAACTAGTCGGGATTTACAGCCTCGAGAATTTCCATAATGATCGCCTCAGTCAATTCAACTCGCGTCCCACAAAAACGACCGTCCGCTCTAAATTTCGTTTAACAGAATGAAGAACTCTTGAACTCTCTTTTTGCACATTGTAAGCAGTTTTTGAGAGCCGATCACCACGGGTTTTCAGCTAGGCGTTCCACAACAACAAACCTATTATGCCTAACGCCATACATCACTGATAGTATGATTGCTCGATGCCAAACGGACGTGATCTACCCAGATTTAACGGCAGCTTTGGACAAGCTGAACCACGATATTGCGATCGCTAAACTGGACAGGTTAGAAGTTGGCGGTGATCTCTTGAGATGGCTTCATTCATATCTTACAGGGCGTCAACTGACAGTTGCGTTAGGCGACTTTCGATCAACAAGTTTCTGCGCCACGTCTGGGATACCGCAGGTTAGCCATCTGGGACAGTTGATATTGCTTCTCTACTTCAATGACGTACATCTTGTTATCGGAGGCCACGATTGTCGTTTGCCGACGATCTGATTTTTTTTCTGCGTATCTGCTCAATAGCCAACTGCCGTTTCCTCCAAAAAGAGATGGATGCCTTTGCTGATTGGTGTGCTCTAAATCGATTGGTGGTCAAACCGGCTAAGTGCTCAGTCATAACCTTTTCACGGCAGAAACAACCAATTGTTTCCAACTAACGTTTGCATTAAAAAAAAATTGACAAAAATTGCCGATTTTTCATGGGTTTACCCGCACTGACGAAACTACCCATGCAGCATCAACCATAGTAACCCATGAGTCAGTAGACAAAATTTGACAACCCTATCAGTCGAATTCTAACCGTGATGGCAAAAACAGTGAAGCAACTCCGTTCAGAAGTGTGCGCGTTCAAAGAACGGCACCCCGCCGCGTCGGAAACGGACCTTGTGTGGCACTTCGTGGACGCCGGATACGCCCGTTTCGGCATCTACAACATCTTGGCACTATTAGACAACAATCAGAGCATCGAGAAAAAAAAACGCGGTTCCGGACGGCGGACGACCCTGAGCGACAAAAAGCTCCAAAGGATGCTGAAGAGGAAGACCGAGGGAAAAGTGGCTGCATCGCTGCGTGCGCTTGGCCGGGAGGTTGATTCAACCGGCCAAACAGTGAAAAAGTACCTGCCGAAGATGAACATACATGTCAGGAAGCGGAAGTCGCGTCCACTGGTTTCGGAGCTGCAGGCAATGACGACGTCAACTCGATTTTCCCGGCGAATCGCGACGTGGCGGTGGTGATGGACGACGAGACCTATCTCACCCTGGATGGCAACGACTGGCAGGGTACTTCGTATTTTACTTCCCCCACGAAGGAAGTGAGCTCCGAGGTGAAGTTCATTTCACACACCAAGTTCCCCAAGAAGGTGCTGCTGTGGCTGACAATCAGCGAGAAGGGGATGACAAAGCCGCTCTTCTTTTCGCTCCGGACTGGCCGTGAACGGGGAAATTTAAAGTACGAAATGCCTGCCGGAAGTTGCGTCGTTCATCAAGAAATACCATAAGGGAACGTCCATTAATTACGTCACGCAAAAATTGACTTTTTGTACCCCCCCCCCCCATGTCACGTTTTTTGTATGGACCTTCAAATTTTTTTGTATGGATCGTCACGTTTTCTCGAACCCCCTCCCTCCCCCCTACTGCGTGACATAATTAATGGACCTTCCCTAAGGGCGAAGACGCGGTGTTCTGGCCGGATCTGGCGTCGGCCCACTACTCGAAGCGATCGTTGGAGGAGATGGAGTGGCTGAATATCGATATGGTTCCCAAGTCGGCGAACCCACCCAACGTCCCCCAGCTGCGTCCCATCGAGAATTATCTGGGCCAACCTGAAGCGTAAGATCTACTCCAACAATTTTGTCGCGAAAACTGAGGAGGAATTGATAAATAAAACAAAGAAAGAACTCAAAAACATACCTACACGCATGTTTTCGTCCGCCATGGCGAATATTCCGGTTAACTGCCGAAAGGCCGCTCGCAAGTAAGCTTAAATAATTACCTTCCATGGGACATTTATCAAAGGCAATTATCTGTCTTAGCTTTTTTTACCACCACCCGAAAAAAGTCCATTTTTTTATGCAAACGTTACAATCTTTTCGGCACGCCCATCGAACGAATGCTGTGCGTTAAAGACCTAGGGGTTCAGCTGGATTCTAAACTGACGTATTCGCAACATATTTCATATGTTGTTGATAAAGCTTCAAGAAATCTTGGTTTTGTTTTCAAGGTGGCGAAAAATTTCAGCGACATCCACTGCCTAAAATCGCTCTATTGTTCTCTCGAGCGATCTACACCGGAGTACTGTTCAGCAGTTTGGAGCCCGAATTATTATCGTAGCGCCGAGCAAATCGAATCTATTCAACGTCGTTTTCTACGGTTTGCGCTTCGTAAACTACCTTGGAGAGACCCATTTCGTCTTCCTAGCTACGAAAGTCGCTGTCGATTAGTGAACTAGTAGAGCTTTAACTGTCGCAGATACTCTACAAGGAAGAACCGTCTGCTGCGAAACAATCCTGCAACAAATCAACATCAATGTTCAACCAAGGCCAATGCACAACAACTTAATGCTGAGGCTTCCTTTTCGCCGCACCAACTCACAGTGATTCCATTCCATACAAAAGGCGGAAAAAAAGTTTAAAAATGGAATTTACATAGCTAAGTTATGTGTTTCCAAGTAATTTTTTGCCGATGATTTCAAATATGTTACCTAAATTGCCGTATTAGCCCACAATTTCGAGATATGGCCTACTGGATTATACGAAACATCCGATAAAATAGTGAATTCATTAGTCTCGTCCTAAAGCAATATGACTCTTTTCAAAAACATTTGTAAATAAAATGTAAGAAGCAAACCGATTTGGAGAACATTTTACGGCTCTAAGTGACCGTGTCATGGTCTTCCGAAAGTTCCGGAACATTCGTAAATTTTGATAATTGAGCAATTCGAAACCAAAAAGATGAGGTGGATCTTAGAATTCTGCAATACTAGGTAGGTTTGTTCCTTTTCGAAAAATATATGGCTGGAATTTTTCATTTTGTCATTAGGGTGATCCATTTTAAATAGGGTGGTCCAACAAACGACATTGGACTATTCTGGGTAAACCGACCAACTCGTTGCTGGAGACATTATGGGCTGAAGACTGCCTTGTATAACAAATATTCAATGGCTTTAAGAAACATGAATAACCAATTTGAGCAGGCCTATGAAGAGAAAATAATTTCCATAATATATAAAGAGCAGCTGATCGTCCTCGCGTCACATGAGCCATAGAAGTTGCCCACCATCGGAGCCGAAACAGGCATCTCTGGAGCCAAAGATTCTGCATCGGATTCCCCAACAGCAATCGGCAAATACCCCACCATCACTGATCCTTCCTTTTGCTTCAACGTTGACATACGTAAATTTGTATTCAGCATCCACCATAGCCACAAGCATGATGCTGAACTGCTTTTTATAATTTAAATAATTACTGACGATCTTTGCAGGGGCTTTAATACTAACGTGCTTTCCGTCTACATAATTGGAAAATTGATTCTTTTCCGAAGTTCTCTGCAGAATCCCACCGAAGTTCTCTGAAGAGATTAGATTAGAGATTTGAGTAGATCCACTTTTTACGAAAATTGAGTAACATTTCCGTGCGAGAAAAAGAGCGAGGAATACAATTCTTCTCAGTAACTGAGTAGAATGGGATGGGAGTGTTAGTCCTACATACAGGAAAAAATCTTGTAGTAAAAACTACCATTATACCTGACTATGCCTATCTTTAAAACTACCATGAAACTACTACCGTTATCGTAAAACTTTCAACATTTGTGGTACATTTGACAGACCTCATATTGATATCAACCGCACCATGGTTGATCTAATCACAGGCACGGTAAAATCAAACGAATTTATAGTCCGCTGAAAATGGTTGGTGTTTGCGCTTAATTTAACCCTCGAAATGGTAGCTTCTACTGCGGTTTTTTTTTTGCGTGTACTCATCAGTTCAAGTTGTCATACTCTGAGAAAAGTTCTATCGTTCTACCGACAATTAAATCATGGTCAGGAGGACTATCGCATATAATGGTTACAATAACCATGAAAATGGTCGAATTTACCACTTTTATGGCATTTTTGACTATGATCATGTTAACAAGGACTATTCCTACATTATGGCAAATGTTGGATCAACTATTTTTAATGGTCGTTTTGACCATGATCATAGTCGGTTCAAAATCACTATACTGCAATAGTCACAGATGCCAAATCCGGCCAAAACTATACTGGACCATCATGCTACCTGTTCATTGGATGCAAACTCCGATTCAAGCATTCCCGGATGTACGTGTCAGTCTTGAATCAGGGCTGGCAAATGTCATTTTCAATGAAAAATGACCAACGATATTTACCGAATTGCGTCTGAAAATCTCATCGGGCGAGTCTTTTTGAGAAAATCAGTCAAATTCCTCCGACACCACGCTTGGACGATATTCGCATTTTGGACATTATGCGGATGTAGAAAGACAAAGAGTTTCTCATCAGAAAACACTTCTGGCCTGCGTGCCGCGAAAGTATCAGTTTGGCTCTGTCCAGCCTCTTCTTCGTTGTAGCCTCCGTTGTCCCGTGAACCTTGCGTTTCCGGTACCAGGTTGTATCCCAGGTCCTTCGTCATGATGGTGTGGGCAGTCCCGATCGACACATCCAGGTCGACAGCGGTCTTCCGGATCGAGCGGTTCATTTTTCGACGAACCCGCTCCCTCACCACCTTGATGGCTGCTGGCGCTTTCGCCGAACTCGGCCGACCGGATCTCGCACGGTCCTTGACCGAGCCCGTCTCCTGGTACCGATGGATGATGGTATAAATGAAATTCCGCTTCACCCAATGGGATTTCAACCGCCGGAATATGTCGCCGGGTCGCTCACCACTCGCAAACAACTTTAATACGACGTCGCGGTACTCCTTCATCGTGCGTGTTAAACAAACAACAAATGAAAACTTGCATTCGAACTTGTTGAAATCCTTTCAAATGGCCCAAACACAATGTGGACGGAAACGGAACGGCAACGGCAAGTTTGACTGTTGTTACAAATGACTTCGATATGTCCAATTAGAATCGGCTTGGATCTAGCTTGTTTTTTTTTTCAACCAGCAGGCTTATTCAGATCGGGCTTTTGCGCTGACGTTTGTGTACTATTATTGCAAGAAGTATAGTTACACAGAAAAAAAAATCTTAAAACTAACCTAAGCATAATTTGAATATTTATGAAAAAAGGGAGCGAGTTATCTAGTTTCATATGTGAACTTTAAGTAAATAACATATATATAAATTGAATGCTATTTATCATATAAACATGGATGTTCGTTCAATTATTATCAGCAATTTCATCAGAACGTTACACTATGTATCCACCATTTAGCAGGACCACACAAAAATTTACCCGAATTCGTTTAAAAAAGCCCAGCGGCGGCGCTCGTCAGACTAGTTCAACGTCAACCATATTTGTTTTCGAGTCTTTCAAGTGTGGTCGTTATAAAAGGTAGTGAAAATGAACGAAGATAATAAGTGAATGAATCGGACACAAAGCCTCTTGAGTAAAAAATTGAATCGACACAGTTTCTTCTGGGTAAAAAATTGGTTCATTTTCGTCTTTCCGAAACACATTCGGTTTCGTCACGTTAGATGCGAAGATCTTTAAGAAAACGTGCGGGGTGTGATTTTAAGAATGACAGTTTTGAAGGGGATCTTATCGGTTCCAGAACCGTTGGCCAATTTTAACATCCGAATAAACGAATAAGATATTTTATCTATAAATCTCTGTGTTCGAATTTGTATGTTTCGGCTGGAATTTTTTTTGTGTCTAATTCTTCCCTTTAAATAGGAAGTTTAACAATATCACAGACGATTCTTGGATGTATCGGAATTCCATAAGTTAGCTGATACAAGCATTCTAATATTTTATTGTCACATATATGATGGTCCTTTTTAAATTTTACGAACTTATAACTGGATCAGCCATAAAAGTATACGTGCCATTAACTTCCTGTTCCAATCGTGTAAACGTTTTATTCCTGGAAAGATATTACGTGTAAAATTAGATCACTGTTTGAACTCGTGGAAAATCATCTCATTCCCTCTATGTGCATGACTTGTCATTTAAATTTACTTGGATTTTTCAAGCTGTGTAAGAGATACATTCAAACTACCTTCGAAGAATTTCCACTTCCGGTAACACCTAGTTTTCGTAACACGTAACTCTTTATTAAGGTCGTTTAGGTGATACTAAACAGTACGATGCATTTTGCCTCAAAACTAGCTGAGAAATTCAGATATAAAAAGCAGTAATTTGTCATCGAACATCATTCTGTTCTCTTGCAGATCTTTAAGCTTGCATCGGAGCAAGTTGATTCGTATATAATTTAATTGGAATTTTGCTATTTAAACCCATCAAATCTCCTCATTAAGAAACGTCGCTTAAATATTACATCGAAATGCTCTGAAACAAACTGTTAGTGTTATTATTTTTTTGAAAGCAAAACTGGTAATTATTTTAATCGAAAACATTCAATTTATTAAACATAAAACATAAATTTATTCGAAAACATTCAAAACCATAAATACCGTTAACACAATGCAAAGTTCACCAAAATGGCTCCTGGCACGAAATATCGAGGTGGGTCGTTTTGCCCCAGGGGTAACTCCAGTTTCCCTATATGACACGCAAAGACAGTCAGGTTTTTAAGCGATTGCAGTACCGTTCTTTGTAAGTAAATAGAGTTAATACAATTATCAATCAACTGAACCGTTTTGCACTTTACGTTAGCCAGCCTGCAGAGTGATACTTTACCGTTTCAAATCTAATCGCATGTCCAAACATTAATTTGTTTTCAAACGCGTAGAACTATCATCATCTGCACTATGAACATAGGTAAACATTATCCTAAATTCGCTTCCATTCGGTGCTGGCTCATCTACTCCTAATCTCATTGCATTCTCGCTTCATAGGAAATCACAGCACGTTGGTATGCCAGAAATCCGCTAACAACTTTGGTGAACAATTTTCAATCGAACGAGAACCTCTTTCCCCTTACAGATTGTGGCCCATCTTCCTATTGGTACAAAGATCGCTGCTTCAGTACTTGTCCAGACTCGACCTTCCCCTCGGACTCGGACCCCAGCCGAAGTCCAAACATCGACGATTCTGAGAGTGCCATCATCGAGCAGCAACCACTGCCGAAAGGATCATTACGACGCAGTGCTGTGGCTATCGATTCTAGCAATTCTGATGACGATATTCGGCTACAGGCAGTGTCCTGGCCACAAGAACGTGACACTCAACCTCATGACCAGCAGCGGCGCCAGTGCATCCAATGCCATCCAACGTGCCTCAAGTGTGTTGGTCCGGACGAAGTCCACTGCACTGAGTGTCAGCCTTTATTTGCCTTCGCCGATGACAATGATGCGGATGTGTCTTCTCCTGACCAGGCACCCTGACGACATTGCGTTTCCATCAACGGAAAACAACGGCACGGTGAACCGACCGGAACAAATAAATCCTCGCCTAATGCTACATTATCCGACCCAGCCGATAGCCAAAAGTTCGATAAGAGCTGGCAATCGACCGACTACCCCATTATGATAACCGTCGTCGGAGCGACACTGATGGTCGCCTTTGTGGTCATCTATCTGCTGTGGAGGCGTTGCTTCCGGGGTATCCTGCTGGGCAATGGCATTGGAGGAGGCGTCGGCGGTGCCGATTACCAGTACTACAATCGGGTGCAAACTGACGAAGCCAACGTCGGCAACGAACCGTCCTACGCCGAACTGGTACGGGACGAGATTGATGATATTCTAGCCGAGAGCTCCAGCGACGATTCCAGCAATTTTATACCAAGCCGAATCATTGCGCCGCTGGAAAGATAGAGGCGGCCATGTGGTCGTTAAATACAACTTCTGGCACTACCGGTCGCAGGAACTGATTTCATTTAAAACACGCTGCGTACCGAGCGCTGCCGATCAAAAGGGTAGCTGTTTAATGCTGTTAATAGTCACAGGTGAACATGCGATACAAAAGGAATGAATGAGCGCAATTTTGAAACGACCCAGTGGAACTCGAGGGTGTTTTTAATCCAGTAGAGTTAGTTAAGGAACAAAGTGTTTAGAATAAAGTAATCATATATTTGATGTTTTGCTCGTTGGGAAGCTTTATTTTAGTTAGAACATATCACAGCATTCAGATCAAATTATTAAATGACACGTGTTTTGGTCGTTGGGTTCATATCTTCCGAAGAATAATTGTTCAAAATGGCGTTTCTTACTAGGTATCTATTTAAAACTTTGCTATCCAATAATGGATCAATCAGTCAATCTATACCAATTACATCAACAATCAAACTTAGAAACCATTTTCTTAGAAAAATTTATACTTACATATGCTTGGCTTAAAAATACTGCTGAACTAAGTTATCCCAGTATATGTTTAGAAAAAAAAATCTTCAACAAGCTTGAAGAAATAGACTCTTATTTATGGTCAACTTGAAAAAATTGGAGTTCATTCCTCCTCTTTCGTTGAACAACTGTTAGAATGTTATCCCAGAATTACTCGACAGTATGATTAATAGCTCTGACTTTGCAAAAAGCGAGAGAAAAAAAACTTGTTCAACAAACATTCAATGATGGTTTAATCAGTAGCAACGCTATTACGAGCTTCGTTTCCTATGAGATAGAGTAGCAATATTACCAAAAAAAATTATTGATTAAAAATAAGCCGATAAGCCAACTTCACTCAAGCCGAAAGCGTGTACAACTTTGACCGTTACAGTAGCACTGTAGCTATCTGCAGTGACACATGTTCCTTGTTGTTTTTCGAACATCTGCCGGGTTCATCGATTTCTAAGCAGAGCGACTGCCAGTGTGAGTAATATAAGTGTGGAAGGTCCTAACCTGAAAAAGAACAAACATCGAAATAAAGTGCGGGCTATGGATGTGTCAACGGGTTCGAGTGTAACTTCCAGTGAAACGACTTATGCTACCGCCGCCGTAGGAGAAACCGCCACCCTTGTATGGCACGACTTGACTGTGAGCTGCGGAACATAGGCCAGTTGGGGAACCATTCTGCACAATGTCAGTGGATCGCTACTGCCGGGACGGTTGGTTGCCCTGATGGGACCCAGTGGAGCAGGGAAGAGCACCCTGATGGCGGCGTTGGCCTATCGAAGCTCTGGTAAGTGATGTGACACCAACCGGCTTATTCTGCGTGGCGTGCGTGAGGTGAAGTGACAGTGAAGTAATGGTTTTCCTTCGTTGGAACCTGCAGATGTATCTCTCTAGCTTGGTCTCATTTATGTCGGTGATCTCTAGAAAATATAGAAAATATAAAATTATTGAGCATCTACAAGGTGAACAAACGGTTGCATAGAAAAGTCAATTGGAGATGACGTGCTGCATGACGTTTCTCGCTGTCGGACGGATTTCCATTTCGCTCCGCCGGTGGGCAAGGTGACAATGGTGAACTTGGAGAGATGCGCCGACCGAGGAGTTTTGTTTTGTTTTGATTGTTTCAAGAGGAACATGGCATCTTGAAGCAGCCGTGTTGCCGTGTATTCCAATGGCTTGGAGTCCACAGTATAGACAGCTTCCATCGTCGACAGATTATAAGATGTCACTTTTACACCGTGTATAAAATATTCTCATAAGGTTTTTCCTTGTATTGGTGTCGTGCAACTACTCAACATGCTTCACGTATGTGTTGGTGTAGTTTTGCACTATGTTCATAAATATACAAACGGTTTTAGGTTATGTCCGATTGTTTTCATTCGGTGTTTATCTTTTACCAGCGATGAAGGGTTTCGTGCTGTGGTGATAAAAAAGTTTTTAGAAAGAGTGAGCGGGCGCTATTTTCAGAAATTTGAAAAACCTCGGAGTAAAGCAGGATTTTGTGTACCGGACCATCCGAAGATACCGCTGACACCTGCTCACTGGATGACCGGAAGAGATCCGGTGGAACTCGTACGGTGCGGACTGCACGAGTTGTTGAAGTGGTCAGGGGAACGGATTAGAAGAAAATCACAGCGCTCTGTACGTAAAATGGCCGCAAATCTGAATGTTTCGAGATCGTCAATGCACAATATACTGCAAAATGACCTCGGATTCTAAGCTTTCAAGAAACATAAGGTTCACGGAGTTTCGGAACCTTCCAAACAGAAACGACTCGAAAAAGCAAGTCTGCTTTTAACGCGGCACGGTGGGGAAAATTTATCTTTTCCGACGAAAAGTTATTCGTCTATGGACAACAATCCTACAATGTCCAGAACGACAGATTGTGGGCTCTCTTCTCGAGAACTGTTTCAGAGAGTGATAGGGGTATTCCACGATTTCAAAGTGCTGCGTCAGTGATGGTTTGGGGGAGGAATTTGATCACTATATCCCTAGGGAACCCGCATTACAGCCGAGTAGACAACAAATTCGATCATTGAAATATAGGTGTCTAACATTAGGTTCAATGCTTGGCCAATTCGTGACCACACGATTCGAAAAACCCTTCGTATGTCATTCGTGGTCATTTGAGTAATCCCTGTTTGAGAATGCTGAAGTTAGACATCGACAACAAAGTGGTCACTTGATTTGAAAAAAAATATTCCGAAGGTCGTTTATGCAATCCTTCTTGAAAAAGCTTAAGTAATGCACTTATCCATGCTTGGCCATAATCCGGCGTTTTCAAGGATACTTGGAACTAGCTACAATGTTATCTAAGGAATCGGAAAATACTCCAATTGGCCATTTCTGCAATCCTCTCTGAAAAAACCAATTGTTATCAAAGTTTTATGAATCCTTACTTGGCTATAATCCAGTTCTGGTTCCTCGTGGTCAAAAAAAAAAAAAAAAAAAAAAAAAAAAAAAAAAAAAAAAAGGAAGAGAATGCTCGACAGAGTGAGGGAATTTTTGTTGCCAGATGCGAGGTAGAATTTTGCTGTGGATGGCTGTTGCATAATAATATGCGCTATCCTTTACTTCCATTAGTGTGTAATTAAATATTACAAAAACTAAGTCTAACTGCTTAACTTAATCGTTACACCATATAAAAGCAGATAATCTTTGAAACAACTTGTAAGTAGTTACAAAAAATGACTGCGATGTTGTCTGCTGGAAATAAAATTTGACTGTGAGTGTCACTGAACTGGAGGAAGACATTGCCAGACCAACTGTAGACAGTCAAAAAAATAATAATAATAGTACAAAAACGGAAAAGAAAACCTTTATTTACTACCAACTAATTACCATGCTGAGTACAGATAAGAGGTTCAAGCTGAATGCCTTCTGCATTATCACATAAGGTCAAAACGACCCAATGATGCGAGTTAGCATACGTTAGATTACAATCCGTTGCAGTTTGAGTGAACATCCGACCAAATATTATCAGTCTTCATTACTTTCTTCCAAAATTGGAATGTTGCTACCGTTTGATGTACAGCTGGAAACCTATTGATGTTAAGACTTGATCACCTAGAATATTAATCCAGATTAAAAGGGAGGTAGTCATTAACATACCATTGCCACTCTTAGGAATTCTGTCCCATAACATTAGATAGCCAGAAGAGAACCCGTAATCAAATATGAGTTCAAATCAATTACACAGAAGACCCGTGTTTGTCACTGATCTGAAAACGTGTTATTTTATGTTTTTCAAACATTATGTGGTTTGCCTTAAGACATAACTCAAACATACATCTTGAGTAATGTAGCGCTACACTTTCACGAGGCGGAACCGGGAAAATTATCACCAATTCATGCATGGTCAATTATCTAAAACAGCATGACCGGTTATACCAGACTCTTAGCTGGGATGAATGGTTGACAACGAGCGATCCAGACACTTAATGTCGTAGATGCAACCAAAATACAAGGTAGCATTGCGTTGTAGTGTAAAATCGATTTACATCTTAAGAAACGAACCAGCCGCAGACTGAAAGTCTCTCTAATAAAGAAATCCAATCCAATCCGATTTACAACGTTTCATACTTCCAGATTCCTAGGCATCAGCGATCATCAATTCGGTGGGGCAGTAGATACTCTTGATGACGTCACTGCTCACCAAGTCTAGGATGAAAATTGAACTACGTGTCGATGTGCTTGGTCCGCCGACTTCCTCCTTCGGCTCGCAGCAGTGCTATGCAGCTCTGGTTGTCCTTTCGCACTACAATTGGTCAGGTAGGCTTCTCACCAATGTCCTTCGTCTATATCTGCAACCACAGCAGCTCTTGGCAGGCCTCGGCTAACGCCACATATTCCGCTTCGGTTGAAGAAAGGGTAACGCACTGCTGTTTCCGAAGCAGCCCACGAAATCAGTCAACCTAATAAAAAGATGAATCCTGAATTTGACTTACGGTCTTGGTGGTCTCCAGCACAGTCTGCATCAACGTATCCTTCAAGTTGACCTGGTCCGCCAAGCTCCATCGTCAAGTCGCCGGTCGATATCAGTTAACGGAGCGTCCTTTTGGCCTCCGTGCAATCAGTTGGCTAGGATTGCTCACCTTGCGCCCCAGGATTGACGCGTTAATGGCAATATCGGGCCTCTTGTTTACCGCGACATACAGCAAAGCACCGACTAAGCTTTGGAAGTCGTCCTTCCTTGGCATTAGTTCCTCCTTCTTTTGCTGTAGCTTTGGATAACCAGGGTCCATTGGGATCGGAGATGGCCTTGCGTCTGCTTGTTCGTACCTTGCAGCAAGCATACGGATATACGAGTTGATCCAGCGAAAATCGTCCATCCTGTCCTCGTTGGATCCAAGATAGTTGCTAACGTCTCCTAGACAAGTTATCTTGAATTTCATTTAAGAAATCTCAACCAATCCTGTTGTACTCCACTTCGTCATGGCAAGCGATCAGCATATCGCCCACGTACAATAGTATGAACGACTTCCGATCATTGTTAGTCCTCACAAATAGGCAAGAATCTGCTTCCGAAGGTATGTACCCCAGACTCTGTAGAATCTCGGTGATCCTATGGTTCCATACTCGTCCTACTTGCTTCAGTCCGTATATACTTGTCCGCAGTAGGCAAACGTCACCCCTTCGCACCGGTCTCGAAACCAATCGGCTGCCTCATTTAGATCGTCTTCGTTCGGCTAGGTCTCCATACAAGAATCAATGAACTCATAAATTCACTTTAACCCCCTATCAAATATACCTTGCATCTACTTGCAATAATTCTTGCGCTTTTCGGTACCTTCCGGTACTAGTATCTTGGTTGTTGTTTTATTCACTATGTTATTTTGACACAACATTTGAAATGTGTTGGTGTGAGCAACGTTGTTAGGGCGAATCATTGAGCTTGGGACCGAGCTTGGGACCGATGTGCTAGTACTGACTGAGCCAAGAAAAATATCGTATTTGTTCAGACCTACTGGTCTTAGAGTTAGTCTATGTACGCTGATTTATCGTCCACATGCTTCATTAACAGCTTGGCGGCAATCGACGAAAGGTAGTTTGTTTCCCAACGGGGTGAAGACTTCGCTGTCGTAATCGGTTCCGAATCTCTGGCTGAATCCTTGGGCGACCAGCCTGGCCTTGTATCGGGTGACTTCGCCGTTTCCGTCCAACTTCTTCTTAAACACCCATTTGCAGCCTACGGGTTTGCGATCGTTAGGCATAGGAACAATTTTCCAAGTCGCATTCTCGTGCAAGGATTGGACTCCTCCTCCATAGCACGCTTCCACATGTCACGATCCGGGCAGCTCATTGATTTCTCGAACGATCGGGGCTCACGGTACTCCTGGACAGTCAAACCGACCATGTCGCCGTACCTCTGCGGCAAGATCCCATTGGTCACGCGGCTGGATCGACGAACGTTCGCTGTAGCACCAAACTCCTCCTGTCCCTCGGTAACGTCTGGCTGATTCTGCTCGATAGTATCGGTGTCATTCGGGTCATCTCCTTCATTGTTGGAAGTGGCGGTCTCGAAACGGTAGAAATCTGCCTCACTTGTCTCATCACCTGCTGTTGCTCTCGCTGTCATCAGTCGGTACATCGTACATCATCGCTGTTCGGGCCCTCGGTCGAAACATAGTCGTCGTCTCCATCGGGGCTGTTAAAACAGGAACGCCATCAGCACGATTTGTTGGAAAAACGTCAGAAAATTGATATGAAACGATACTTCCCTGCGAAGGTTCGGGGGGGTTAACCTCCCGATATGTCAGAAAGCGACAGTCTCTAGGCCTTATGGTGCAGGGAATAGCCCACGAACAACATTTTCTTGGATGTCGCCTCGAACATCGACCGGTTTCCGGATGGAATCCACGTAGGCCCACGAACCGAAAATCTGGAGGTGGCTGAGATCAGGCTTGTCTCAAGTCCAGAGCTAAAACGAGAAAAACGGTGTCTTCGATATTGACTTAGATGGTAGACGGTTCTACAAATATGTGGCCGAATTCACAGCTTCGGCCCAGTACTTGTTACGGCAGTTGTGCGTCCAGAATTGAAGCGCGCCATCTCCACCAGTGAACGATTCTTACGTTCCGCAACCCCATTTTGCTGCGAGGTGTAGGCTGTGGTGAACTGCTGGCATATATCCTCGTTTCCGCAGAAACGTTTCAGAGCTTCGTTTTAATACTCTCCACCTGAGGCTCCTCTTTTAATGATTCTTCGCAAACTGCACATACTCCTTGATCCATTCAGTAACTTCCGACTTCTTTCAGAAAGTTTACCACGGTATAGCGAGAGTGGTCATCGATCATCGTCAGAAAGTAGCGACAACCCTCTGGCGTTGGCGTGTTCATTAGCCACACACGTCGGTATAGATAAGTCCATCGGCTGCTTCGACTTCTTCTTGGATTGCTTCGGGAATGGCAGACGCGCCAATTTCCTTTCGACGCAACACTCACGAATCCACGTAGCACCTACAGTCCTTGATGCGGATTCCAGTTGCCAGCCCTTTGGTTTGCATATCCCGAATGGCATCTGACTCACGATGCCCTAGAATGCGGTGCCATGTGTGTAAGCAGTCAGGATTATGTTTGGTCTCACTCACCCGTAGCGCAACATCAACTGTCCGCGCAACTCGGACAAGTCCGCCTGACGTGGTTGTGTCCCCAGTACCTTGTCGTCCTTGTAAATGCGACACCCTTCCGCATCGAACACAAGCTTGACAGTTTTTGGCAGCCAGTTTCTTCACCGAAAGTTTGATCTCAAATTCTGGGACGTACATTACATCCGAGAGGAGAACAGAGTGGCGTTCACCCTCTGGTGACTTCCAAAGATCAACCTGCACGAGCCAACTCCTTCCGTGGTGGTCTTCTTGCCATCCGCTAGGTAGACGTCCTGCTTCACGCTCTCGTCCAAAGTACTAAAGCAGTTTGCGTTTACGCACATATGGGACGTCGCCCCGGAGTCCACGGTCCACGCTTTACGCCCACTCACCTGATGTAATGCCATGGGCGAAAAATCTGGCCTTGAACGATCTCAGATTCCTCGCGAGCTGTTTTGGCCTTGGGATGGTAGCGCTTCTCTTTCTGGTCATTCGATTTCGCCTCACCGGTGCGCTTTTCCATCAATGCCCGGCACTGCTTCTGTTCTCGCCGTCAGCCTTCAAGCACGGATTCGCTGCTTCCCCCGTTTGGACACCTCATCCGTTAGCTTGGATTTGATCAGCTCAATTATCAAGTATTCGTCTGACCATGTCTCCAACGCCATCGTAAGCGTGTTGAACGATTCTGAGAGGCTTCGTAGCATCATTGCCACCTGCAATTCCGAATACCTGGCCCGCCACCGACAGCCGCTCAAAAAGCTCTTCTAGCTTGAACACGTGCCGCTCGATGTGCTCGCCATCAGTATAGCGTTTGTCGCAGATCTGGCGCTGCCAGCGAAACCTTCGACGTCAGCGTTGCTTTCTCGTAGTGGTTCCGGAGAGCGTCCCAGGTTTCCTTTACCGTCTTGGAGACCTTAATAAGGTTCAGCTAGTTATCCTCCAGAAGTAGCCCAATCGTGTCTCGGGCCTTTTGGTCTCCGGTGGTCCAAGCTTCAATTTCAGCCAAAGTAGCACCCATGGTCGCGACGACAGCTCCCGTGCGACAGCTCCCGTCGTAGCACCGGTCGTAGCGCTTGCCGTAGCACCCGCCGCCGGTTTGAATCCGATCACGTACCGCCACAGGTCATCACGAACCAGCTGTGTGCTTTGAATCTGAGCGAAGGCGGTGTTGTGGAGAAGCACATCGAAGAAATTGAAAACCTCTACGAGCGGCTGGATTGTGCGGGGGTGTAACTGAGCGAGCTGCTGCGAATCATAATGATGTTGCGGAGCTTGCCACCTTCATTCAACAGCTTCGTCACCTCTCTTGAGAACCGTCCGCAGGAGGACTTAACGATGGATTTGGTCGTGGCTCGAATGCGGGACGAATGCCAAAAGCGAGCGAGTCAGCCGGGAGGTAGCAGTAAGGAGGAGCGTGCCCTGAAAGCAGAAGTGAAACCGAAGATTGACAAACGAAAGTGTTTCTTCTGTAACAAGCCGGGTCATCTGCGAATGAACTGCCGGAAATTTCTGGCTGCCAAGAAGGAGGAAAACGCTAGCCATTCTGCGACTAAATCTGGCGAACAGCAAGCGAAGCAGGTTCAGGCGAAACCGAAAACAGTGGAGAAATACCCGGAGCAACCATCAACAAGTTCCAGTACGGTGCAGGGTGCGGTGTGCTTCATTGCAGGCGGAGCGATTCCGGGAGCCTGGACAGTAGACAGTGGCTGCACGTTTTTTTAATGAGTTTCGAAAGAATGTCATCGTTGAAGTAACACTTGCTGATGGTACCACAACAAAGTCAGCTGGATGTGGTAATGGTGTTCTGTTTGGCGTAAATGGTGAAGGCAATCGAGTCGCAATCAGGCTGGAGGACGTTTTGTACGTACCGTCGTTGGAAGGTGGTCTAGTTTCAGTTCGGAAGTTAGCATTGAAGGGATTTGCAGTCATTTTCAAAGTAGATTGCTGCGAGATCCAATCGGCGGATGGTGTCGTGATTGCGCTGGGAGAAACGGTTGGAAACCAGTATAAGTTGAAGATGGCAGAGCAATGCAAAGCGGTGATGGTTGAAAATCACAACGATCAGTGTCAACACACTTGGCACAGAAGATTTGGCCATCGAGATCCGAGTGTCATGAGTGTTATAAGTTCGAAGGATTTGGCGAGTGGATTCGTTATCAAGGACTGTGGACAACGGATCGTTTGCGAGTGTTGTCTTCAAGGAAAGCTGGCACGGAGCTCGTTTCCTCCCGTGACCTAGCGCAAGTCTAAACAGCCGCTGGATTTGATCCATAGTGATCTATGTGGACCGATGGAACAACAGACACCGAGTGGCAACAAATATCTGATGACAGTTATCGACGACTTCAGCAGATTTTGCGTGGTGTACCTACTGAAATCAAAGGCTGAGGCGGCAGACAAAATTCGCGAGTACGTACGTTGGACTGAAAACGGGTTCCATTTTCGGGCGGAAGCCTAGGGTCATTAGATCGGACGGCGGAGGTGAATATACCGGACACGACTTGATGAATTTTTATAAGGCAGAAGGCATCGAGACACAGTTTACGGTTCCCTACTCTCCCCAGCAAAACGGGGTAGCGGAACGGAAAAACCGTTCTCTCCAGGAGATGGCGAACTGCATGCTTCTGGACGCGGATTTGCCTAAGCGATACTGGGGAGAGGCGGGGTTGACGGCAGTTTACATTCAGAACAGAATGCCTTCCCGTTCCGTCGATCGCACGCCGTACGAGATGTGGACTGGATCGAAACCTGACTTAACTCTCTTCAGGGTTTTCGGCTGTGATGCATACGTCCACATCCCAGATAGCCGGAGGACGAAGTTCGACCCCAAGGCGAAGAAGCTCGTCTTTGTTGACTACTCTGACCACCATAAAGGTTTCAGGTTCCTTGATCGACGGACCGGATTTGGATTAGCCGCGATGCACGTTTTATCGAGCTGCGAAATGGATCGGAACAGATGCATGATGAGAACCGAGAGCAACGGGATGTTCCTGAGGAAGAAGCAGTGGATAATGGATGCGAAGTGGTGATGAGTCGTGGTCAACGTGAAGAAGAACCGATCGAAGAAGAAGGCTAATGAAGAATCAGTGTATGAAGATGCCAACAGCACAGATGAAAGTAGTTTTCTGGGTTTCGAAGATGACAATGAAGGAGAAGAAGATCAAAACAATGAACAACAGTGTTTGAGAAGATCCGATCGACAAACTCGCGGAGTTCTACCGAGACATTTTGACGATTATGTAGTGGGACTTGCGTGTCATGATGTAGAGCCGGACAATTATTGGCAGGCATTGGCTATACCTGAGTGGAACAGTAGTTTAAACGTATGGCCCGCTTATTTGAACGTTGACGAAGAACTTTATATGCGCCAGCCACCGGGTTTTGCGGCAAGTGGACAGGAGGAGCTCGTGTGCAGGCTGCACAAGAGCATCTACGGTCTTCGTCAATCAGCAAGGTGCTGGAACAAGGCTTTGGATGGTGTACTTCGTGATATTCGTTTCCAGCAGTGTAGTTCGGACGCCTGCTTGTATGTACGGCGAAGCGGAACTACCACAGTGTATATATTGGTTTACGTAGACGATTTGATCATCGGTTGCACGAATGAGGACGAAATCAACCGAGTGTACAGTGATCTCCAAAGTAAATTTGACATTACTGACCTTGGTCCAGTTCGATTTTTCCTGGGATTTGAGATAGAACGGGAAGACGGTTTCTATTCGTTGCGCCTCACTTCGTATATCGAAAAGTTAGCGTCCAAATTCGGGATGAAGGATGCGGCACCAGTGAAAACCCCAATGAACCCCGGGTACATCACGGTGAACAGTGACAGTAAGTGTTTTCCTGATACGACACGTTACCGCAGTTTGGTGGGTGCATTACTTTATTTGGCGGTAAATGCTCGTCCAGACGTGTCCATCAGTGTTGGACTGTTGGGAAGAAAAGTGAGCGAACCCAACCAAAGTGACTGGGCAGCTGCTAAGCGGGTTCTCCAGTATTTGAATACCACAAAGTACTGGAAACTGAAGTTCAGTCCTGGGGAAGCCTGGAAATTGACCGGATACTCGGATTCAGATTGGGCGGGTGACCAGCGAACGAGACGATCTACTTCTGGTATTGTATTTTTCTTCGGTGGAGGCCCAATAAGTTGGACTAGTAAGGGACAGGAGTCCGTAGCTCTCTCATCCTTGGAGGCTGAATACAACGCGTTGACCGTAGCATGCCAGGAGGCCATATGGATAAGACGATTGCTGAAGGACCTGGGTGAACCCCAGGATGAAGCGACAACTCTCTTCGAAGACAATCAGGGTTGCATATGTTTCGCAAAGGCGGAGCGTGCAAGCATATTGAGACCAAGAGTCATTTCATCCGAGAATTGTGTGAGCGTAAGATCATTGTATTGACATACTGTCCTTCAAGTGAGATGGTTGCCAATGCTTTGACCAAGCCCCTGGGACCATCGTTGCATAAGATGTTCGTTGAGCGAATTGGGCTGTTGTCTAAGACGAGGATGTAGTGGTAATTCAGGAGGAGTGTGGAAGAAGAATAACCACTGTGTCGCCCCTCGTATTCTTTACTGTAGAGAAGAAAAACAACACTACCTTGTTTCTCATATACCTTGATCTACTCTTGTTGACATAAAACTTTGTAACCTAAAAGAAAATAATAAAAAGTTGTTCCTTTTCTCGTGAAGCACGCGTCTTAGTTTTCTCTTCATAATTGATCCGTTCTCCGTGTTATTTTTCCGTCGCAATCTGCTCATCTTTTTGTACGGTATTTTCATCCCCACTTCGCGAAAGACCAACCCCATATTTACACAACTATGAAACGACTGGTTTCATACTAGTCTAAAGATTTATCCCAACCTGGTGGTAAGTATGTGATAAGAATGATTAGACAAGAAAAAAAGTAACTGGGTAATAGAGATGGCTGAAAATTATTTTTCATCGTGTATTGCGTTAAACGTGTTCATCGGGATTTCCATTCATAGCGAAACAGTTTCCCGATGAAAACAAATAAATTACATAGCCCCTCTTTAGTAATCTCTACATCCTTTCGTACAAGGTAACATCAGAGTTCATTTGAAAACACCTGGGAACTTCTTCCTCAGCATATCTCGTATAGATATTTCAGATACTTCTTCCATTGAGTGATTTCAAAGATAAAAGCATAGCAGAACAAAAACATAGATCTACAAATCTCACCAGTATTCAGCAAAGCATTACCAAACGGTGCTAAACATAGATACGAAGCAAAAATGCCAAATTGCCAAGCGATGGCAGTGAAATAAAAGATCTTCACCACCTGTACCGGATTGGTGGGCATTAGGTCTCTACCTACCTTACTTATTGATTGACCTTCGCCTTTTCTATTCATTTTTTGTTTCCTTCATCCAACTACGAACAAGAACGCGTGGGGGTAGATTTCTGCTCATGCCAAGACAAGAGAAGATTTTCTCCAGATCCTTTTCACATAACGGCGGCCCAAAACAACAAAGAAAAAAAAAACCCCGCACCAACCAAAAAAAAATTTCACCGATTAACCACAGCCCCGCGCTTTTTCAAACTCAAAAATTCCCTCAAAATTTAAAAAATTTTTCTATCTACTAAGCGTGCGCACATCGCACAAAAGCAAAACGAAAAAATCTCCCATCTGAGATAGAGTCGCGCCCCCTGGCACGACCAACAACCGAGCACGAGCGTGTGAGTGTGGGTGTTCCTCATTGCCTGTTCCTTCGCATTTTTGTCGGCAACAACTTAACAAAATAATAAATGACAACTTTCCTTCATCTCACTCTACTTCTCTTGTTTTCTTTTGCCCAACCCCACCAGTCCTATGATGCACTGATTGCCACCCTGAATGCCGAAGCGGCCGTAATGCAGAGTAAGATCACCGATACGGACAAATCGATCAAATCGCTGGAACAACAGTGGCAGGAGCTGCAGCTTGAATTTGAACGCTCGCAACTGTTATTGGAAAAGGCCAATGAGGAGATTGCCAACTTGGCCGCGATTAACGATGAGGGGGTGTCCGGGAAACCGGCACGCATTTCATTGAAGGAAACACTGGCACAGCAAATTTTCGAACAGGAAACCATCGGGAAGCGATTGATCGAGGAAAGGGGCAACCTACAGGGCAGCAAAACGGAGAGACTGCGCCAGCAGGAAATGTGGGGCGATTTGAAGAGATTGTTCGAGGTGAAAATTAGCTGTTTCCAGGAGAACAAGCTCCGGGGACCTGGTGGGACACTGAGTGTCAGCCGAGGTGGGGCGGAAACGTTCATTTTGCAATGAATTAAATCCGGGGCGTTTCTCTTGATTAACTAGCACGTTTGAGCACTCGTTTGTAATAAGAAATTAATGTTGCAGCAACTATCTATACTATAAGTTATCATTAATTAAATCCGAAAGAAACGCCCAACTTCCTGAGCTTACTTCACATCTGCTTGCCTTCCCTGTGCCGCTGGTTCCTCTTTCATACCCATATTGGGGTACAGCTTAGCCACTTGTCCCTGTGGAGTGCAAAGTCTTCCACAGAAATCTATTCGTTTTTGACTTTGCGTTCGCTCAGCAGTGGCTAACATATCGAACAGAGACTTTGTTCCACCTCCGAGAATCTTTTTACTGCTTCGACTGGAGCCGGAGAGCAGTGCCGATACTGAACTGTCCACCACTGCCATGGAGTGTGGAGGGGACATGGGAGAATCGGTGGTCGCACGAATTACCGAAGCTCGATGGGCATCGATCGGCTCGTCCTTGTCCTGGATCTCAATCGGAGCTCGACTGCGACAGTCGCGGATACACTTCAGCACTGTCTTATGGCCAGGAGACGTTCCACTCGAGCTGACATTCTGTTCCAGTTCAGCCCACAGAAGTCGGTATTGTTCCTCGCGTTTGTTGCCCTTCAAGCGATGACCCATGTTCGGTAGGGCAAGGGATTCCTGCCGACCTTCTAGAGCAGCTAGGTGGAAAATCGTTTTTTGACACTGCAGTATATCTTCTTCGGTTAGCTCCGGTTTATTAGTCAGAATCAAAATCGGTTCCACAAACTGTCGTACGTTGTAAAGAATTGTCGTGCTTAACGTCAGCGGCCAGTAGCGGGAATTTTTCGCTAATTTTGCTCGCATCTTTAGTAAATTGTCATCCATCGAGCGCTCCGAAATGGGCTTCAGCGGAACGATTCGATGTAACTGCATCAGCTGGCCGAAATCGTTAATTCGATAATCGGTGACGCGTCCTCCTCCACCCTCGGATATCGAAGGCGGTTCTTCCAAGCAGCTTCTAGAAGTGTTCAGAGAATGTATGAAGATTTCTCCTCCGTGAGCCGATAGGAGATGACTGGTGATTTTGCCACCGGATTTTTTCGGCATTTCTAGTAGCACGGAGCGTCCGTTCAAGAGAAAGTTAATCAAGCAAGAACTAGGTCGAGATGTTACGTCCACCTAAAAACGAATCAAATAATTTATAATTGCTCTTGATCATGAATCGGAAGCTGCTTACCGGCGTAACTCGACATTGTGCCAAACAGGGCTGCATCTCGGAAGACCCACAGCTCCTCGGTGTGCACCACTTCAGTGTCACCGTCTCATAGTCGGAACCCTCTTTCAAACTATGAGGAAGAACTAGTTCCGTGCCCAGAAATACAGAATGAGCTTTGCTGCCATGGAATATTTCCACATCGTAGTTGGCACTGGAACTGGCATTTTGCTCTTCCTTCATCGGAATTCCGGTTACCGTCGTACTTGCCAGGTCAAAGTGAGGCAAAATTAGATGGGTCAATTTGTTGGAGATCCTATTTGCTTTGTTGGAATGAATTTCTGATTTCAGTATCGGGGAGATATCAATCAAACCCCTATTGTTGACCATCGATTCCATATTGGCCGGGTAGAGATTGATGATGACCAAGTGACACCGATCGATATTCAAAAAATCTTTGTGATTGGCTGAAATCGAATTCTGCTGCACGAGTACCGTCCGGAATATATCCTCCAAACTTTTCATACTGGCATCATCTCGCGCCGAGGTAATACAAATCACCCGCCCCAAATTGAATACCGTTTGTTCCTTACCAGCCAGTTGTTCTTTTTGAAAGTCAGTCGGTTCGGCCAGCGCCTCAATCGCCGCCCTCAGTCCGTGTATTACGGAATAATCGTTTGCTTGAGTTTGCCGTGGTGGAACTCCCACCATCGACATGGCATTCATGACATGCGTCAAACTTTGGGTGCTAACGTTCCATGTGTTGACGATATGGGCTGCCGTATCACTAACCACGAATCGGATCAACTTTCCCGTGGGAAACAAGTCCCAAGCGATGCGACAATACTCCACCGAAGCTTCCACCGCACATGTCCAGAGGCTTTTGCTGATTGGAGGAATCGGGATTTTGCTTTTGATGAAGTCGCAATCGATCGGCGATTCACACAAGATTCCAAAATACGGCGTGTGGTCCAACACAAAGACGGTTTTGTGGTTGAATTCGTTCATGATACCTGATGGTGGAAGGATTTTGTTAAAAAGTTCATTTAAACAAACACAACAATTCTAATTTCAGTTAAAATTCAATTAAAACTTACCCGAAATGCTACTACGATTGCGATTTTGTTATTGTTTACCTGTATACTTTGACAGATTCGTCGGTGATTCGAAAAATTCGAACAAGCAACACACGATCAGTGAAAACACTTCAATAGGATTAAAAATCTTCCATGAGAGGTGCATCACTTAATAAAACCGCACGCCAGTTCGGGAATACTCTAAAGTGGGTGAAAAACCACTTAATAATCAAAACGCCCTAATCATATGTTGGCACTGAAATTACAAAAAACCGGATCTACACTGTAACCGGCCACTACCCATTAATGGGTAAAGGCCAGTATAGACTTAAAAAGTAGAGAGATTACGGAATTTTGTTCAATATTACCAAGCGGGATTTTGACAATGGGATTTTTCTACATGGAACGAAATGTCACCTTCACTTACACTGAAACTGGTCAGTACCCATTAATGGGTAAAATATCACCCATTTCGAACTTAAGTGGGTTAACTCCTTTAATGGGTCAAAGGATTTTACCCATTAATGGGTGAAGAGCCTATACGTCAGGCTATCGGGTATTTTTTACCCATTTTTCAAAATGTTTGTTATTTGGGAAATGAGTATGAAATACCCATTTTTCGAAATGTTTGTTATTTGCGAAATGGGTATGAAATACCCATTTTTCGTGATTTCTTTTTATTTGTGATATTGAATAATGAGCATTAGAATAAACATAATAGATCACAATAACTGAATGTGTATTTGTATTTGGACAACCCTTTAGCCTCAGACCTTTTACCTATCAGGTATGTTAAGTTTCGTTCGGGAGTTTTCACACCGGCAAATATTCCGGCGACGTTCAAGTGATCCATATCACATCGTTATCCTCCAGAGAGGATATCCGTGGAATATATCTGAAAGGATTTAAATGATTTTGACGTCAACTTGATGAAAGCTTAGATTTTACGCCCCGGAAGAGACACATACTCGGAAGAACGATTCTACTGATGAAATTGAAGCATTTTATATTATAATATTAAATTATTAACGTACCTCTTAGTTTTTTGAAGTTTTTGCTATCCAGTTTAACCTTCAGTTCTTCCATATTCTTCGCGTTTTCGCGGAATGCATTCCGCGAAGTTTTTATATTTTTCGAACCACGCACTTTCAAATAAACAAAGCGAGCTAGGACAATGCTAAGATATTTTTTACCCATAAATGGGTAGAAAAATATCCATCTTTGGATCTCTCATTAAAAATAAAAAATGGGTCTTTAGTATGCATTATTTTGATTTTTAAAGTACCCATTTTTTGACAGTTTCATATACTATCGAAAAATGGGTACATATTTACCCATTAATGGGTACTGGCCGGTTACAGTGTACGGAATAATCGAGCGGAATATTTTTCCGCAAGTAAAAGTGACAGCTCCCATTAGTTTGCGAGGAAACCTTACAAATTCCAATTCTGTTTTTCGTTCTTTTCAGGTGGATACTGCTGCAGAAATTTCTTTTCGATTCCGTACTTTTCCGTTTCAGTAAACGGAATTTAACATGCGTTTTGGATAGAAAAAGAAATTTGTTTCGAACACGATACCGACCTTAAAAATGTACCCATTTTTCGATGGTATATTAAGCTGTCCGAAAATGGGTACTTCTTAAATTCAAATATTGCATACTAACTACCCATTTTTTATTTTAAATGGGAGACCAAAAGATGGGTATTTTTCTACCCATTAATTAGCATTCTCCTGGCTCGCTTTCTATACCCGCATAACGAAAAACAATTTGCTATATACCCAAGTAACCACGAGGCTATAATAGTTTGCATATATAGGGTATATGCATTACGTCTAGTACATCATTGAAGTTTGATTAAAGCTGAAAAGGGCCCCACTAAGATCGAACTAATGCAATATCTTTTGTAATGCCATAAGACATTGCTAAAGTAGCATTATTGCATTGGTAATGCATCATTATATTCTTAAAGCTAATCTTACGCTTCATTACTTGACAACTGTTGAATTGATGCGAACCCACATAAATGATGTTGATTTTGTGTTGAATAAGAGCAATAATATAATGCTTGTGGTTACTTGGGTAGTCAAAACTGTATTTCGAATGTAAAATATATTATCACTTATTATGTTTTTGTTATCAAGTAGTTTAATCCCATTTTCACCAAACAACCTCTACATTAACACATATTGTGAATGTTTGCCATATTATCATTGAAAGGTTTTTTATTGTCTGCTCTCGGTCTGGATTATATACCAACTTTTTGGCATAGAGTACAGCAAAAAATTTGTTCGTGAAAATTACCTTTTTTTTATGGTAACCTAACTTAACCGCCTATTCAGCATATTGTTATTTGGCCTTTTACCATCTGACATATTGTTAAAACTTTATAGGAGATTGTAAGTTTATAGTTGTCAACTATTAGGGTAAATGTCGTAACAATAATGGAAACGGTCGTCAATAATAATAATGATTATGCGGGTAGTTGAAAGTGCGCCGTTCGAAAAATAATAAAAAAAACTTCGCGTCGGAATCCAGTCCACGAAAACGCGTAGAATATTGAAGAACTGAAGACTAAATTGGATAGCGAAATCTTCCAAAAACTGAGAGGTACGTTAATAATTTAATAAAATAATATCAAATGCCTTCATTTCATCAATATAATCGAACTTCCGAGTATCTGCGCAGAACATAGATGAGTTTAAACCAGAGCTTCCGTTTGTTACGTTGGTTGTTAGACGCATCGTTAAAGTAATCACAAGGTTGCTGATTATCACAACGAAATTATCACAACTCGCTCTTTCTACTACTCACCACCGTTTTCCAGCTGCCGCAGAAAAAAACTACTCTCACCGTACAGGAAAACTGTTGAACAACGACTAACTCGGTCCTTTCCTGTTTACCGTTTCTTCTTGTGCCTACTTTCGTTCACTGAGTTATCACCATGTCCAACCAATCAAGCGACACTCACCAATTCTTCCCTTCTGCGCGAACATTTATTTTGAATTTCCAATAGCTATTGGATTCGGACACGAACCATATTCGCAGTGAAGTCTTCTGAACGAAGCAACGAATGGATGAGAATAGTTTGGATGAAAGAATATTTGAGAGTGTATTGGTGTGAGTTACAGTCTTAGGGGCGAATCATTAAGCTTAGGACCGAGCTTGGGACCGGTGTGGTAGTATTTCCTGAGCCAAAAAAATCGTTTTCTTCATGACTATCCACCCGCTGGTATTAGCATAGACTAACTCCAAGACCAGTAGGTCCCGAACAAATACGATATTTTTCTTGGCTCAGTCAGTAGTAGCACATCGGTCCCAAGCTCAATGATTCGCCCTTAACAACGTAGCTCACACCAACACATTCTCAAATGTTGTGTCAAAATAACATAGTAAATCAAAACAACAACCAAGATACTAGTACCGGAAGGTACCGAAAAGCGCAAGAATTATTGCAAGGTGCAGACTGCAAGGTATACTTCGGACCTAGGGGTTCTACAACAATGAACCAATTTCAAATCGCTAGTTGCACATTGATTGTTGGTATTAGTTTGATTTGACTACCTATGGTGGTTAAAACAAACTAAAATTCTAAGTAAATGTTTCTGGAATTTAGCAGTTAAGTTCAACCACAGACAGACGTTTAAGCAAGAACAAAATTAATCGATAACTTTGTGTAAATTTTCAAATCGCTAGCAAGCGCTAGCGTTAGCAATCGCTTGTTCGCTAACGCTACGTAGTTCACTTAGTCAAGGTGCCCACTGATGTGGCGAAGTCACGGCATATGCTAGCGAGTCAAAATATCACTCCGACGTTCATCACACGCCACCCGATATTGACACGATGTTTTGACGTGCAATTAGATGCCACATAGCGCAAACAAAACTTACAGATTTGCTTTTTGCTAGTTGCTTATTGTCATTTGACGATTTCTTTTAAATTAACGCTTGCAGAATTTTACACACGCTGAGATTCAAGCATGAATGGCTGTGATTCAACTGTCGTCCGTTTGAATTTATCATTATGATGGTTGTTTCATTATGACAGCTACAGATTTGAAACAAACAAACAAATAGATTTGTTGATTCATTTTACCAACGCTCATGAATTTTTTCAAACAAATTTTAGTATGATATAAAATGAATTGCTGTTTAAAACAAATAAACGAAAACGGTTGAAACAACAAACATTTTCGTTTCCAATCAATTAAATTTCTCTTGTAATTTCAATTATTTGAATAAAATGCTAACAAACATTAGAAAAGTGCACATTTACATTTATAGACTTCTCTCAGTCAAAAATAAATCTACAAATGTAAATGCGAGCCTCTCTACTATTTTCAGGTTTTTTAATTAAAATATTAAATTTTCGCCTGTTGTTGAGTGACAGCGCCAGAGCATGCAGCGGGACCGGATGACGGAAAATTAAATAAACCAACAAAATAGTTTGTTTCAAACTAAATTTTAAGTTATATTTTCGCCCAACAAAATATCAGTTTGGTTTAACCACCGGTTTGGTTGAATCTATCTAACATTTTAATTTGTTTCCCTCAGCCCACGCTTCCTGTATTTTGGTAATAGTAATCCCCTTCAAGGTGAAAACAACAAAAATATTAGTTTAGAACAACCCTAATTTCTATAGTATCGTGGTAATATATTTAGGTAGAAACAACCAACCTGTCTGTTTGTTCCAAAACAAAATCGGTGGTTTAAAACAACAAAACAGACTTCAAAAACAACAAGTTTTTTTTAGTTTAGATACCAATAAACAAGTTTGTTGTTTCAAACGGAACTGTAATTTCTCCTTGGTGATATAGAGAATCTTGATTTCAAATGCCATGCACATAATTTCTAGTGAAAACTAGATGTATGGATGCTGATATCAATATAGTCTATATCACGTGATATATGTTGTAATGTGAGCGGGGTGTAAATCACTTCCAGCCGGACTAATAGGATCACTCCTCAGATAATGACCAAAGCAACTAATAATCAATGTATTCATGAAGACGGAACCGAAGTGATAAGCCAAATCATTTTTTCACCAAAAAAAAAAACACATTTAGTATATAACGAACATGTTGAAAAATAGGTATTTCATACTAATTTCTCAAATAACAAACGTTTTGAAAAATGGGTATTTCATACCCATTTACCAAAAAGCAAACATTTTGAAAAAATGGGTAAATAGTACCCGATAGCCTGACGTACAGGCTCTTTACCCATTAATGAATAAAATTGTTTTATCCCTTTAAGGAGTTCCCGGATAAAAATAACCATACAATGAAAATACAATAATATAAAATAACATTAAAATTTATTGCCGAACATGAATCTCATTGTTCATGAATCAGATAAATGAAAAATGCATATTGTCATTACAATAGATCTACTATTCACCCAACATGCTAGAATTTTCAACAAGGGGCCGGACTTCCTGATCATTTGATCAGATCTCTTCAATTTGCATTCCGATCTTTCAAAAAGATCAGATGATGTAATAAAGATTTAAAATCTTTTATGACAGTTTGATACAGGCCGCCGTTTTATTTCAGTGTGTTGAAATAAAAACATACCTTTTTTTATTTGTTTTCATACATATACAATACGCCTCCTGTAAAGCTATTGTTTCACACGAGACTGTTCAGCTGGTAGCAACATTTTTTTTTTCAAACATTGCTTTTAAAACAAATTTTAATCTTCTTTAGGAATGGTTTAAAAAGATTCCTACTGCACGTATAATTGAAGTTTGACGTCGATCGCGGCTGCATACAGCGATGGAACATGTAACACCAGGAGGATGTTTAACGACACGATTCATTTTGTCTTCGACTTTTCATTGATTTTTCTACGCAGGACAAATTTTAGCCACCAGTACGACTATTGCCCGTGAAGTTGTAAGACTAGCGTGAATTTAAGAACTTCACTAGTTTGAAAAACATTTCTCTAATTTTATACGATTGATTGTAATGCGGGCGATACCATGCTGCTGACAGAAGAATCAGCCCAAGTAACACCACTTGTCATATTCATGTTAGTAATACACGTTTTTTTTCTAACGTCAATAACTTAATTTCATACACGCATATAACCGAAAAAACAATAACAGAATTTTATAATAAATTTTTGATTTATCACATTTTATGTGGTAAAGCCAAAAGACAAAATATAAATTATATGTTATGTGGGAACAAGAACAGTATGTATATAAAATAATGATATTTTTAGACAAAGACAAAGTAGGAAAAAAAAAAAAAAAAAAAAAAAAAAAATTTTTTATAGTGGCGAAACGATAGAGAAGATAATGGTATTTAACGTGATAATGAGTTTTTTTTTTTTTTTTTAAAAAGAAAAAAAAAAATTGCGCATGGATGTTGTATCAAAAATTGTATATGCGGCTCAAGCTTAGCAGTGCAACTTTACGTTTTACCTTCCCTAATTTCATGCGCCATCGATTGGATTAAAAAACGCAGAAGGTACCCCGAATAAATTATTGAATTTTAGTGAGATTTCTTTATGGAATTCACAAAAACCAACATGGCGATTTACCAAGTCTACAGTCCTACAGTACAAGTCTACAGTACGGGTAAAAACATTAGTAACACATTTGATTTTCAAATGTTCGTTTTTAATTTTCTGTGTTTTTTGTTGTGAAATTGAACCGAGAAATGTCAGTATGAATGAAAATACAAATACAATTTTTCTATTATGTTGTGCGTAGCTAAATCTCAAAAGATTCCCCCACAAATTAAACGTAACAATTAATACAAAAATACTAAACATTCTCCCAAACTGTTGCTTTATGCTACATGTGAATAAACTTCTATGTCTAATTTGGCTTCTATTTGAATCAGTGAGTGGCATCACAATCTTACATATAGTTAGTGTTTTATTTTATTCCAGTATTTCAAATA